>CM053028.1:579018468-579068190 GCA_028564925.1 Lithobates sylvaticus | reverse complement strand
AACTCAATAAAACAACTTTTTTTAATTGCAATCTGTGCCAGAAAAAGGCCACGTACACACGAGTGGACTTTCCTGCGGGATTGACTTTTTCCTCCTAAAAGTCCGGCGGACTAAGTTTTAAGTTTAGACTTAAAATTGTCCGCTGGACTCGGCAGTCCGGCGGACAATCCCGACGTCTGTGTGCTAGACCGCGGGACTTTTGAAATGAACTTGCCTCACACACGGAGGAAAGTCCATTCATTTAGAACGTGACTCCAGGTAGACGAGACTAGCGAAGACAGTGAATGCCGCCACGCTAGCCCCGTCACCTGGTATGGATTTAAAGAGGACAAGGGCCTCTTCCCGACAACCCTGGCCGTTGGTTGTCGGGAAGAGGCCCCTGCAGGGAGCTTATCGGAAAACGGGAGCCCCCTTTAATAAGGGGGCCCCCAGATAGCGGCCCCCCATCCTATGTGCATGAGTATGGGGTACAAGGTACCCCTACCCATTCACCTAAGGAAAAAAGTGTAAATAAAAAAAAACAACACAATTTTTTAAAATACTTTATTACACAGCTCCGGGGGTCTTCTCGCGGGGGTCTTCTCGCCGGACTCCTCCGCTATCTTCTGCTCTTTTACTAGCTCTTTCACTAGCGGAGGAGCCCGGCTTTCTTCTTCGTCGCCGCCGTCGTCTGGGGGTCTTGTTCCGACTTCGTGGGTCTCTTCTGTTCTTCTTGCCGGTCGCCGGGGCTTCTGTTGCCATCGCTTCTGCTTCTTGTTGTTCTTTCTTCATCCGATGTTGACACGACGCTCTCTCTGGCCGCAATGGCAGAGACATGCAAGGGGCGGCTCACATGCTCATGTCACATGGTGACCCCGCCCCCATATGCTGTCACAGTCCCAGCATCCTTCGGGACTGTGACATCATATGGGGGCAGGGTTACCACGTGACATGAGCATGTGACCCGCCCCTTGTCCCTATATAAGTCACATCACAGCGTGTCTCTGCCATTACAGCCAGAGAGAGCGTCGTGTCAACATCGGATGAAGAAAGAACAAGAAGCAGAAGGCGGTGGCAGCGACAGCGACGGCAACAGAAGCCCCGTCCTCTGGCAAGAAGAACAGAAGAGACCCCTGAAGTCGTAACAAGATCCCCAGATGCCGGTGGCGACGAAGAAGAAAGCCGGGCTCCCCTGCTAGTGAATGAGCTAGTAAAAGAGCAGAAGATAGCGGAGGAGTCCGGCGAGAAGACCCCCCAAACCCGGCAAGGACCCCCTCTTTCCAGAGTCCTACCGTCCCATCTCACGCCTACAACTAGATGTAAAAATCCTAGCCCAAAAATGTTTGCCCTGCGGCTCAAGTTATACTCAGCCTGATTCGCCCTGACCAGACTGGGTTCATGCCCAACAAGAACACTGCATTCAACCTTCGCAGGCTCTTTATGAACTGGAAGGCCACACATGACAACACTGGATCCAGGGTAGTGGTGAGCCTCGACCCCGCCAAGGCGTTCAATTCTGTGGAATGGAACTACCTCTGGCAATGCCTTCGGAGGTTTGGTTTCGGCCCTAAATTCGTCAAATGGCTACAACTTCTCTACCAGGCCCCCACTATCCGGATCCAAGTCAATGGCAGGATTTCTGACTCTTTTGCACTATCCAGAGGCACTCGCCAAGGGTGCCCCATGTGACGGAACGTCCCTACACTCCTTTTGAGTGCGTTCGTCATATATAACTTCCTTCCAGTCTGGATATAGATATCAGATATTCCAACCGCTCCCAAGCACTAAACGAGACGACACTTGCTTAGTTGCTCAACATGGACTGTTTTATTACAAAGCCAAACTCACATTTATACACAGTAGGAGAGGAGATCCCCCCTCCTGCTCATATTACTCTAACAATACACCTGTAACAACTTAACATAAACTAATTAACTAATCCCTTTTCAGCCGCTGGAGAGAAGACAGGGTGACTGGGCTCCGTCTGTCATGCTGTTGGGCATATGGGCCTACTGCCCAGCATCCCTGGGGTATACAGGTGGAGACTGAATTCCCATCTACCTTTACAGGAAATCTGTCCTGTGTCAGTTGAGGGCAGAGGCCAGCAGCGCTCTGTTCCGTTGCCAGCAGTTCAGCTGGGCATAGGAGCTTCCCTACATCATCTGCTCCAGCTAACTGTTGGGGAGAGAGGCCGACTGCCCCAGCTCCCTGGAACTCCGCAGCTGTTACCGGTGCTGGGCAGAGGTTGGTAGCACTCTGCCCGGTTGCTAGCACTTCTGCTGGTTTTCTGTTAGTGGAGACCACAGGCCTATCCACTGACACCAGATCAAGCTGCAGTTGTGAAGTTCAGATTGCATTCTCCCCTTGGGTCCTGAGCTGCTGCTCGGGAGTGACCACCACCTCCTCACCCTGGGCCTCCAGAACTGCCACAGGTGTGGGACAGAGGTCTTGGACCCTCTGTTCAGTTACCAGATCTTCAGCTGGAGAAGTTTGTTGTAACTCCATAGGTGCTGCTGCCAGAAAATCACATGTCCCTGTCAGTGTTGTGGGAGAAAGGCCGACTACCTCTTCTCTCAAGAAGGGCGAAGCCACTGTTGGTGCTGGGCAGAAGTTAGCAGAGTTCTGCCCTGTTGTCAGCACTTCAGGTTTGGGGACGACAATCTCCAGAGTTTCCACTGCCGATTTTCTGGCATGCTGCTGAACGTGTTCTAGCAGTTTCCTGTATGCCCTTTTCAGATGCTGTTCCTTCCTTAGCAAATGGCCCAGATCTGGTTTAAGCTCTGAGACCCCTGCAAGACCGAGCATAGCCTCTCTATATTCTCGCAGGTCCTCAAGGGTAGGTTCCCCTTCATCGCCAAACACAAAATGATCTGTAAGGCTCTCCCACAGCAATCCAGGGCCTCCAAAGTCATATCCCTCCGGAGAGCATTCTGTTGTCTCCCCTAAATATCCCTGCTCTGCGTGCCATTGCAGAGCCCGATAATGATTGTCCAGCTCTATCTCCTGCTGGACCAGCCTGTCCAACTCAGTCATCCATTGCTCCTGGGGCAGCTCTCCCAGGAATGCCATCCGCAATGCCCGTTGGTCACTGGCCCGTTGCTCTTGGGTTGGAAAGCACTTGCCCTGTTTTATACCAGCGAGCTGGAGGGCTCCAATCCAGAGCTCCACTCGAATCTGCTGCCTGAGCTCCAGGTATTCCTCCTCAGACACAGTCCATGTTGAGCAACTAAGCAAGTGTCGCCTCGTTTAGTGCTTGGGAGCGGTTGGAATATCTGATATCCGTATCCAGACTGGCAGGAAGTGATATATGACGAACGCACTCAAGAGGAGTGTAGGGACATTCCGTCACACCCCATATCTCCATTGCTGTATGCCCTGGGCATGGAGCCACTGGCTATTGCCATCAGAGCCCACTCCCATATCAAATGTCTCTGCATGGGCCAGATGACTGAGATCCTCAGCCTCTATGCGGACGACATGCTTCTCTACTTGGAAGACTCTGGCCCCTCCTTAGCGGCAGCATTACAACTAATAAAGCAGTTCGGGGAATACTCCATTCTGAAAATCAACTGGTCCAAATCCCAAATCCTTTCACTGGATGTTTCATCTGTGGCCCAGGTCACACTCCCACTGGTCAGAGCGAGCCAAATCAAGTACCTTGGTGTACACTGCTCGAGAGCCCCCGCAGACTACATAGGCCCGAACCACTCTTTGCCCTCCTCAAAACAAAGACCCAAGTTTGGTCCCAACTCCCCCTTGGAGTCATGTGACCTATAAACTTAGTTAAAATGATTATCCTCCCTAAGCTGCTCTACTTGTTCTAGCATGTCCCCTCTACATCCCTCCCCGAATCTTTAAATCCATGGAAGCTATTCTTAACACATTTGTATGGGGCTCCTCCCAGCACAAACTCTCCTGTCCTGTTCATCTGGGTGGCACTGCCCTACCTGACCTCGCCCTCTATATTGCTTCTCAATTGTCCCATTTCTACTACTACAACCAAATTGACAGAGACCGATACTCTACCCTGGTGTGCTCTCCCTCCACCGGCTCGGGCACCCACCCATTCCAGGTCCTCATGCGTGGCACCTATGGGCCCTCGGACACCAGAAGCAACATGTTGTTTCATCACTGTAAGGTCTGGCAACTCACACACCTCTGTGGGACAACTCTCAACTTCCTGAACTGCTCACAGTTCCTGACCAAAACCTCTGGACAGCCAAAGGAATACTGTTTCTCTCACATGTTCTGGACGGCGGCACAGTTAGGTCGTCCAGGCCATCAAGGACGAATTTGGCCTAGCTAACCGAATGCTCTTCTGCTACTGCCAGCTTTGACACGCCCTCAACTCCCGGTTTGGAGAATCCGTCCCCAGGCTTGGGTCGCTGCTCCTGGTGGAAGTGGTTCGCGGTCAGGACCCTAAGGGGCTGATCTCCTCTTTTTCGACTAAAGTCCGGCCTGCCCCAAGTGCGGGGATCCCAAGGGCACATTTTTTTACCTGCCTGCCCACGACTCCAGGAATACTGGTCACAAGTGGTTAAGTTCCTTCACGATCGCATGGGCTCTCCTCTATCCCTGTGCCCCCGCCAATGCTTACTTGGCATCCTCTGTCTCTGAAGAGAAGTATCTTAACATATTCCTACAAGAATCTCTGTTCCTTGCCAAAATTCAAATACTTCGTACCTGGATCTAAGTGACCCCCTCCTACCATTCAGCAATGGATAGGGGAAGTGAACGCCACCCTCCTCTATAAAAAGGTGTTGTACTTGCACAGAGGTTGCCCAACCAAATACAATAAAATTTGGGATAGGTGGTTGGATGACTCATCTACATGCCCGGTTGATTTTAATCCCTAGATGAGGCACAGCCTCCAATGTGGCTCACCCATTTGCTCGTTGCCCCTTATTCCAACTGTTACTATGCACTAGAGTACAGTGTTATATGCTCCCTGCTAACCTAATGTCTTTATGGGAAAAAAAATTAAATACGTGCTGCCCCTCCACACGGACACATTGGTCTTAGTGGTCGGGTTCTCAGGAATTCTCTAATTAATGTGGACTGTCACACGCATCACTTCTCTGTAGGTTATGTCAAATGTGTTACCCTCTTGTTTAGTGCCTGTTGCACTTGTTACTTGTGTATGTATCCTTTTTTCTTTATGCTCAATAAACTTCCTTTTGATTAAAAAAAAAAAAAGTACGAATGAATGGGAAAACCACGTTTTATACATGGATTCTGAGTAAATACATATGGTTTGCAGATTGAGCTATAGTTGGTGGAAGGAAGTAGGGAAGTACTAGTAAATGGGATAATTATGCAATATAAATAAAAAAAATGCATATTTAGAATTTCCTACTCTGGGGAAGTGGGTGGGGAATGGATGGAATGGGGATTTTTTTTTAATTATCTGTATGTAAATGAAAAACGTTTCAATAAAAGAAAAAGGCAGAGAGATTATATAATCCATTATTTAATTCTCTCATCTTCGTTTTATACACACACAATTTTTATCTCAACAACAAAACTACACATTTTGACTTTGTTTTATATTCTGTATTATATTATTTTTCTTCTAATCCTACGCTATTTTATTATTAAAACTATTTAGAATTTTTGCTCAAAAACTTGAAGGACTTTTTCTATTTGTTAAAGCGGAGTTCCAACTACAAACTATATATATATATATATATATATATATATATATATATATATAAAAAACATTTTAAACCTTTTACAAGCATTTAAAAAGGTGTTTTAACACTCACGTCTTCTGTTTTATTTCTCCCCCGATGTCCGGTTTCATCTGTTTAAATAACTTTGATTTTGGTGTTCTGTTCGTTCTAATTTTGCTTGTGGGCATGTGAAGCCCACAAGCATCCTGCTCCGGGATACGGTGCTGCTGCTGGACCAGCATGCACCGCCCCGTTCTTGCGCCGTAGCATCGCTGTAAAGTATACAGGTTGCCATAACAACGGGCGGCGGAAGTGCCCGCCCCATTGTTATGGCAACCTAGCCCTCGGCACAGCCCACTTACTCCCGGGAAATGATGACACACATCTCCCAGGAGCAGTAGCAAGCGGAGGCGCCAAGGGAAGTGACGTCAGAAGCCGAGGTGATGAAGGAAGCAGATTTCGAGGGACCACATAGCAACAGGCATAAAAAGGTAAGTAAAAAAAAAAAAAAATTTCTCCAAATGTTTTTTTTTTTTTTTAAATTTCATGCACATTAATGACATTTTTTTTTTTTTGGGAGGAACTAAAAAAAAAAAAAAACATTCTAACAGAGTTGTATAAAAGAGAGTGCTTCTTCCCCACATGAGAGCTGCGATGTGCTGAAAAAATCGTATAGAAGACATTTCCTGCACTCAACGCACTAATACACCTCAAGGATTGTGTGGGATCCCTGATGTACACAAAGACAGGACTTCAGTGAGGAACAATTCCTTCACTCAGGACAGGAATACGGCTTCTCCCCCGTGTGAGATCTCTGATGGGTGTAAAGACTGGACTTCCGTGAAAAACCTTTCCTGCACTCAGAACAGGAATACGGCTTTACCCCCGTGTGAGATCTCTGATGTGCGGAAAGATTGGACTTTACTGAAAAACCTTTCCCACACTCAGAACAGGAATACGGCTTTACCCCCGTGTGAGATCTCTGATGTATGTCAAGATTGAACTTCTCTGAAAAACATTTTCCGCACTCAGGACAGGAATACGGCTTTTCCCCCGTGTGAGATCTCTGATGTTTGTAAAGATGGGACTGTACTAAAAAACATTTCTCGCACTCAGGACAGGAATACGGCTTTTCTCCCGTGTGAGATCTCTGATGTCTGTAAAGATTGGACTTCTCTGAAAAACATTTCCCGCACTCAGGACAGGAATACAGCTTCTCCCCCGTGTGAGATCTCTGATGTTTGGAAAGACTGGACTTCACTGGAAAACATTTCCCGCACTCAGGACAAGAATACGGCTTCTCCCCCGTGTGAGATCTCTGATGTTTGGAAAGACTGGACTTCACTGAAAAACATTTCCCGCAGTCAGAACAGAAATACGGCTTTTCTCCTGTGTGAGATCTTTTATGCACATTAAGATCAGATTTAGAATGAAAACACTTCCCGCACTCAGTACAGGAAAACCTCTTCTCTGTTGGAAGGACGGCACCGTCCCTCACAGTCTGAGGTTCCTCAGGATAAGAGGAATACGATGGTCCATCTACACTGTGTGGTGCCGGATGGACATTTGAGGTAGTCGGGTTTTCTCCATCTTCTACTATACAGTCTGGAGACAAAGTGAGACAATCCTCTGAGGTTTTCCTCATCTCCCGTCCATCTACTAAAATAAAAATAAAAAGATTATTACTAGACATGAGCAGATTGGTTCCCCTAAACCAGGACTCCGCCCACATCAGGCAGCTTTGTCTCTGAGGATCTTACAATTCCCCCCTCAAGGTAACTAGTAAATGGGTCCTCTGATCTCCTACCAGTTCATTTCTTTATTCATGGACCTTAGTCAGAGAGTGAGGAAACAACGAGAACTGTCTTTTATAGGAGTGACAGTGATGAGGGGATTATAGGACGAGTGTCCCCACCCCCTCTATCACTCATTGCCATCTTCCCAACACAAGAAGTCCTGCACTTCCTTATTTAGTCCATGATTTAGTCATGAATAACAGCGGGGCTGAGCCCCACCAGAGGTCAGAGAGTGAGGATGGGGGAGAACAACCAAGATGAAGACTGGACTGATCCTGAAGACCTCCATCATTGGGTTATTGACTCCTCCCTCATTATCACTTTCTGTTTAAGGTTCCAAAGTTTGAGGATGTTATCACATTATTATCAACATGTAAAAGTCTGTGCTCCAATCAAATCATCAGATATTAAATGTTCAGCTGGTAGAAAATATGTGTAACAAAAGAGAATACATATTGTATAAGATACAACAGATAGGACTATATAGTATCAGAATGGTGTAATGTACAACGTAGAGTATATAGTGCAGGGGCCAGGTCTAATAATATTGGTATTCAGTGGAAACTTAAATATTTACATGAGACAAGTTGCAGAGGTCCCACACCGCTGCCTCTCATCTCCTGAGACTGCACTCAGTGACTTGGGTCTGGCACTATACAGACATATCCCTCCACCCGACACAGCCAGCAAACTATAGAGCAAGTAATCCTAGGAGAATTGCTCTGTCAGAGATTTTACTAGACCCGGGTATGGGGCAGAAGATGCAAAATACATGTGCCTAGGTCTAGTAAAGCCTATGGTGAAAATAAACATTTTGCTGGCAGCTGAACCCCAGAATCTCCATAAATCCAGTCTAGATACATAAATTGTGTCTGCAGCACAGAGAAGGAAGATTATCCGAGATAAATACAGGAATACAGGACGGGGAACACAGCTCAGGAAAGTGACCAGGGGATTACAGGCTGATATCACCCAGTCCCCGCCCTACTCTGGACCAATCAGTGAGCAGTATGGGTGGAGGAATGTATTTAGTGTTAATGACCCACCTGTGCTGATCTCTGTAGGAGTGTCCTCCTCTATAAATGTCCCCGTTATTCCATCCTCCTCCATAGACTGCTGATCATCCCTCACATACCTCTCTTCTTCTTCTGCTTTAACCTCAAATTCTATATCGATTGGATCTCCACTCTAAATCAAGAAAATGAGAAAAAATATCATCTGTAAGATATAAGATATTTACTATTGTGACATCACACAAAAAATCCACACATTGTCTCCATGAAACCATGTTCTAGATGCTCCATCCCACCAACCTTGAGGTAACAGTGAGGGATGGTGTGATCTTCCTGTGTGGAATCCCGGGAATACAGAGGACAGGGACATCTCTCTGGTGGGTTCCCATTACTGGATCCATCTGTAGAAAACACACACACTGACTGAATACATTGTTTCTATGTATTTATCAGATGATGGGGGATCTAGGTGGAGCCTCCGTACTGCTCTCTCCTTTACAATAAAGTCTCTTCTTACCCGGTGATGTGAGGGGCGGCTGATTGTCCATCATGACGTCCTTGTAGAGATCCTTGTGTCCTTCTAAATACTCCCACTCCTCCATGGAGAAATAGACAGTGACATCCTGACACCTTATAGGAACCTGACACACACAATGATACAGTCACCATCCAGACACATCCCTTGTCTGTTACTGGATAATGTCCCAGAATTCCCAGCACCGCTCACCTCTCCTGTCAGCAGCTCCATCATCTTCTTGGTGACTTCTAGAATCTTCTGTGTGTTGTGTCTCTCAGGTTTTAGGGAGTCACATGGAGGCACTGTGATGGTCATATGATCTCCTGACTTCACAAGAGGAAATCTCTGTATTGGAAAACCATTAGGAATATCATGTTAGAATCCCAGAATCCTCCTCACCTCTCCGGTCAGGTCTGTGTTTTATTAACAGAGATAAGAGTGATGTCATGTGACCTCCCAGAATCCTCCTCACCTCTCCGGTCAGCAGGTTGATGATCTCTAGGGTGAGGTTTAGTATCTTCTCAGTCATGTGACTCCGGTCCTCCTCCATCCTCATCGGTGCCGTCATTTCATCTATACAGGTCTCCTTGTAGACGGATAACTTTGGGAATTAAATTAAGAATTATTTGGATGGTATTGGTCACCCAATAATAGCATAGGGATTGGGGGGGGGGGGGGGGGAATAGGAGGGTTGCTGTACATTTAAGGACTACTGCCTTCATGCCCCTCTATAAATGTCCCGTCTATTTGTCTATTTTGAATCCCCACAGCCCTTCGGCCCTACTAACCTCTCAGAGTTGTTCAGCCCTATTACTTCCTAAGAGACCCCCCAATGTCCTTCAGCTACACTTCCTCCTCAGGGGTCCTAGAGTCTTTTAGATGAAGTAAACCCTCAGAGGTTTGCAGAGTCCTTTAGTCCCACTACCTCCTCAGAGATCCTACTTTACTCAGAACCAGTGGCAGTACTACCTAGTCGCAAAGGCCACACCTGCCACGAGCCCTGGCATTCCGCCAACACGGGGAGGGCACCAAGACAAGTGCCCAAATCTGCGCCGGCTCTGAGGGACCATTCACTGATGCCAGCTACAGGGTCCAGAGCATGGTGAGTGCTTGTATGTGGTGTGGGGGTCCTCAGTGTGTGTGTGTGGGGCCCTTGAGATGTGTGGGGGGCAGGATCCTCTCTCTGCACATCTCCAAATCCTCTACCAGCTGCTCTCTGGAGTTTCTGCTTAGCCTTCTCTTCTCTTGTCCCCCTAACACCTGGGTTCCCCTTCCAGGGCTGACAATATTATTTCCCCTTCATCTGCCCCACCCTTTCCTATCCATCCTCCCCATCTCATCACATTGTCACCCCTGCCCATACCCCTGGCACACCAGTTGAGCCACACTTCCCCCCCCCATTCCTGTACCTCATCCCACCCTGAGTGAGCCCTGTGCGTGCGATCGGCGGAGGTGAGCCCTGTGCGTGCGATCGGCGGAGGTGAGCCCTGTGCGTGCGATCGGCGGAGGTGAGCCCTGTGCGTGCGATCGGCGGCGGTGAGCCCTGTGCGTGCAATCGGCGGCGGTGAGCCCTGTGCGTGCAATCGGCGGAGGTGAGCCCTGTGCGTGCAATCGGCGGAGGTGAGCCGGTGCGTGCAATCGGCGGAGGTGAGCCCTGTGCGTGCAATCGGCGGAGGTGAGCCCTGTGCGTGCAATCGGCGGAGGTGAGCCCTGTGCGTGCAATCGGCGGAGGTGAGCCCTGTGCGTGCAATCGGCGGCGGTGAGCCCTGTGCGTGCAATCGGCGGCGGTGAGCCCTGTGCGTGCAATCGGCGGAGGTGAGCCCTGTGCGTGCAATCGGCGGAGGTGAGCCCTGTGCGTGCAATCGGCGGCGGTGAGCCCTGTGCGTGCAATCGGCGGCGGTGAGCCCTGTGCGTGCAATCGGCGGAGGTGAGCCCTGTGCGTGCAATCGGCGGCGGTGAGCCCTGTGCGTGCAATCGGCGGGGGTGAGCCCTGTGCGTGCAATCGGCGGAGGTGAGCCCTGTGCGTGCAATCGGCGGAGGTGAGCCGGTGCGTGCAATCGGCGGAGGTGAGCCCTGTGCGTGCAATCGGCGGAGGTGAGCCCTGTGCGTGCAATCGGCGGAGGTGAGCCCTGTGCGTGCAATCGGCGGAGGTGAGCCCTGTGCGTGCAATCGGCGGCGGTGAGCCCTGTGCGTGCAATCGGCGGCGGTGAGCCCTGTGCGTGCAATCGGCGGAGGTGAGCCCTGTGCGTGCAATCGGCGGAGGTGAGCCCGGTGCGTGCAATCGGCGGAGGTGAGCCCTGTGCGTGCAATCGGCGGCGGTGAGCCCTGTGCGTGCAATCGGCGGCGGTGAGCCCTGTGCGTGCAATCGGCGGAGGTGAGCCCTGTGCGTGCAATCGGCGGAGGTGTGCCCGGTGCTTGCAATCGGCGGAGGTGAGCCCGGTGCGTGCAATCGGCGGAGGTGAGCCCGGTGCGTGCAATCGGCGGAGGTGAGCCCGGTGCGTGCAATCGGCGGAGGTGAGCCCGGTGCGTGCAATCGGCGGAGGTGAGCCCGGTGCGTGCAATCGGCGGAGGTGAGCCCGGTGCGTGCAATCGGCGGAGGTGAGCCCGGTGCGTGCAATCGGCGGAGGTGAGCCCGGTGCGTGCAATCGGCGGAGGTGAGCCCGGTGCGTGCAATCGGCGGAGGTGAGCCCTGTGCGTGCAATCGGCAGAGGTGAGCCCTGTGCGTGAGATTGGCAGAGGTGAGCACTGGGTGCAAGATCGGCAGAGGTGAGCACTGGGTGCAAGATCGGGTGGAGGTGAGACATTGGCGGACCTACCAGGTTGCAAAGGTCATACTTGCGATCAGACTCTGGTGTTCCGCTACCATGGACGACCAATGACAGCAGAAAAGGGCCACGGAATCAGTGGGAAGGGTCCTGGGATCGCTGGAAAGGGCCATGGGACCAGTGGGTCAGGGGGGTCCTTCATGGTTTCTGTCACCAGGGCCCTGAGGCTGGGTTCACACTGAGCGGCTAGCACAGAAAGGTGCGTCTTCGGCTCCGTTTCAGGGCCAAATTCAGGTAAAGATTCGTCCCTGAAATGAAGAACAGGGACGCACATCGTTCCTGTGCGATCCGCGGCCGTCTGCAGTGTGAACCCAGCCTGAAGGTTCTAGTTACTTCTCTGCTCAGAGCCTCAGTATTTTTGCCCCTCTGACACCAATGATGGAACCAGCAATGTAAGGGGCTCTATGCTCCATACTCCTGACCCCTGCACTCCATCATTGTGTTGGCTGCATATTGTAATGATTGCCCATTGGCTGCCTGTGTAGAGTAATAATTGCCCTTTGTAGGCCATGTATGCTTAGGATGGTCATTGTCTTGTCAATTTCTTGTCAGTGCTGTTTGTTTAGAGGAACATATTACTAGAATTTATCTCCAAAATGAAGAGAATATTCTGGCATCATAAATGGGAAATGTTCTGACCCTGAAGGGGTTAATCTAAAAATAATAAATATTCGGGCAGCACTTGCACTGTGGACAAAATATCTGAATCCACAACACGATAGTTCCAATAAAACTTTCTGATAACAAAGTGTCAGACAACTCCGGGGGTAACCTGGAAGATCTTACTCAGAAATACCCCCCGGCTGTAGATGACTGGGTGTGCTGGGCTCTGTAGTCCCACAGTTTGCGGTGCCTGTGAACCAATAGATGCCTCTATAGCAGTAAATGGGGAATATCTGCATAAGGAGCAGAAGAGCCAATCCACTACCAGGGTCCCGACCGCAGACGCTCTTTTTGAACCCCCCCAAATCCAGTCCTTTTTAACTCCTATTGTGAGACTCATCATGTAAAATCTTACAGAAATCTTCCCTAATCCCGACCTTTACTTATCATTTCATTCCCCCCACATACAATGTCTGCAACCGACATTTACTGACATCAATAACTCCCCTCGTGGTACAGACCATAAATTCCCTCATTGTAATATACGGGGTTATTCTACATTTCCACACTATATATGTGTGTATCATCATCTGCTGGAGATAAAAGACATCACAGTGACTATGGAGGAAGAGGACGGACATGACGGGGGGTTACTGGGTGTAAATAGAAAATAAGATCTTATTACCTCCTCTGCTGCCACTTCAAGCAATGGCTTCGCTCTACTTCCTCCCGACTCACCTCTCACCCGCAACTTCCTGTCTGTATCTGACATCACTTCCTGTCTGGGTAGAAGTACTATCACCACCTTGTGGAGTTCAGAGGAACTGCAGCCCCAAGAAATGTCTCATGGTAACCATTCCTTTAACCACCTCAATACGGGACACTTTTAATCCCCTTACATACAACATTGTACCCATCAGTGTTGCCAACCTCCCGCAGCATTTTTTACTGACAAAACATGGACAATTTACTGACAGAGAGGGAATAAATATTTGGGACAGTCCATGTGCTCGCTCTCTTCCCCTGGGCTGGGGTCTAGGGAGGTGCTGCTGGATGGAGCTCCGTTGTTAGGCCCAACAGCCTGTTTTGGGGCCTAACATGCTGAAATTAGCCCGAAGCCATCCTGGCTAGTCTGAAGGAAGCTGTGCCAAGGAGGAGACCCGGGGGGGGGGGGCCCTTTCTGGAGAGTCAGGAAGAAAGCCGGTCTCTTAGAAGGGCCTGGTGACTCACTTGGAGTATGCAGTTACATTTTGGGGGTGTGCTTACAGTAAGGTGACCAGATTTTTTAAATTAAATCCAGGGACATATTTTTTTTTTACTACTAATGGCGGCAATTAGCGACTCTTTGCCCGTCGCCTCACAGCCTGTCTATTACTGGGTGGGGAGCCAAGGAAGATTACTCCGCCAGGGAAGGCAAGGAGATGGGCAGGTGGATGGCCGGGACTTGAGCCAAGGCAGAAGAACATGCGAGCGGAACGGGCATGCACCCGAAACTGAAGAAATATTCTCTCCGCTCCGACCAGCACATGATCATCAGAAAGGGGCACAGATAATGAAAAAAATACACCCCACCCCCTAAACTAGTAGGAGCAGCAGAGCTGGGGGGGGGGGGGGGGTGTGTAATTCTGTTTTTTTTTTTTTTTTTATTCTGCACTGACTGTCTTTGAAATTGCCCCAGCCCCTGTTCAAATCCAGTCCGGGGACAAAACCGATTCAACTCTGCGATTAGAATATGGTAACACAGGTATGCAGCCTCCCCTAAATTAACCCCCTAAAGGGCAATTGGAAAATAGGATAAAATGATAGTGGGGATAGTGGCGCTCCCTAGGGGTCAAAATTATATCTTAGAGAAGATAAATGATAAAAGGTAGGTGCCTAGCTAGGAACGATCCTCCATATATACCTGACAACACCTCCTAGGTTTTGACAGTAGTGACACTGTGAACCAATGTGGAAATGTGCTAATTATTGGACCAGTAATCTCAGATGATAACAATCCCAAAATTTATAGAAAAATTAAGCCTTGTATAGGCGTACTGACATCACTTCCGGTACGGCAATAGAGGCTTGGAACGCAGTTAATGTGTGTAGCGGTACCAGGTGCTATCCATGAGGGAAGACCTGTGTTTTACTTTATTTTATTTGGTTTTACTATTTTTGTTTTATAAATAAACCTCTTCATACTACACCAAGAGATCCCCTATCTCTTTTTTGTGAGGTACATACCTCAAGCCATTTGCTGGACGCTAACCCCAATTGATGAGCCACCAGGACACCCGGTGTGGACAGATAGGAGACGGCAGCCAAATAAGATGGTGAGAGGATCCCATAGTGTGTGACAACAGACGGATCATCTATAGATATCTGGTTATGCTGGTCACCCCTGCAGGGGTAGTGAAGTCTGGTGAGTGTGAGAGCCAAAGGGGACATCACCAAGTCACTTAAACTGATTGAGCACCAAGTCACCGATGATTGAACTTTTGTTAGCATTCATCATTTTTTGTTTCAACTGTCATCTGGACTCTTTTTTGATTTTTATATATTGACATATATTTTTTTATTATTTTTGTGTCACTGTTCAGATTTTTTATACTTAAATGTTCACTATACTGGACTGGTCACTATTTAAATGATTTTTTCTCTTTTTTATGTGTTTATCCTACTGGACTGGTCACCCATTATTCACGTTGATGGTACTCACTTACTTTGATGTTATGCACATATACTAATGGGCTTATAGGAATTCAGCACAGTGTCGGTACAATATTCCTGCTGATATCTAATTTCTGCAATTTCTTGTAGATTGTTATATATAAGCCAGACTTTTTTCACTTTTAACTTTCAGCACATATATATAATTTTTCTATAAATTTTTGGATTGTTATCATCTGAGATTACTGGTCCAATAATTAGCACATTGTCACATTGGTTCACAGTGTCACTATTGTCAAAACCTAGGAGGTGTTGTCAGGTATATATGGAGGATTGTTCCTAGCTAGGCACCTACCTTTTATCATTTATCTTCTCTAAGATATAATTTTGACCCCTAGGGAGCGCCACCATCCCCACTATCATTTTATTCAAAGCATATAATTACCCATCAGTGCAGCCTCATCAGTTCTCATCAGTGCAGCGTCACTGTGCCCATCAAATGCAGCTTTACAGTGCCCATGAATGCAGCCTCACTGTGCCCACCATTGCAGCCTTACTGTGCCCATCAAATGCAGCTTTACGGTGCCCATGAATGCAGCCTCACTGTGCCCATCAATGCACTCTCACTGTGCCCATTAATTCAGCCTCACTGTGCCCATCAATGTACTCTCACTGTGCCCATTATTGCAGCCTCACTGTGCCCATTATTGCAGCCTCACTGTGCCTATCATTGCAGCCTCACTGTGCCCATGAATGCAGCCTTACTGCCCATCAATGCAGCCTCACTGTGTCCATAAATGCGGCCTCACTGTGCCCATAAATGCAGCTTCACTGCCCATGAATGCAGCCTCACTGTGCCCTGCATGTTTCACTAGTGCTCTGAGGTGACAGGGTTGCCGACCGGATGCTGCCTAATGGCCACATCACCTGTATGCACCCAATATATAAAAAAAACAGGGGATCTCTGGTGACCAGGACCCGATATCAGGGGGTGGCCCCCTGGATGGCATCACGAAGGGTTAAAGACCTTCAGGTGACCAGACCCTAGTAGGATTCAAAGGTTTCTAGAACACTTGTTAATAAGTGGGAGAAGGCCTGGATGGTGAATCCAGTAGGCCTCCTCATTGCAAAATTTCTCTGGAGGAGGTGGTTACAGGAGGACAAGAAAAACACTCCTGCTCCATGACCAAGGACAGAGGAGTGGGAAAGGGCGTTCCTATCCATTAGGTCTGATGGAAGCCTAGGGTCCAGCTTCTCGGAAGGCTTTGGTTCAGTACCCTCTGCTCCTACCAGACACAGTTTTTTTCCCCACAGATCCAGACTTACTGGGGGGTGGCAAGAAAGACTTACTGGTCTTGGGAGACGGAGGGGTATTGTGGGATTCCATGCTCAAGAGAATGAACTCTCTTTTCTGAAAGGGACCTGTGATTCTTTTCATTGTCATGAAAATGAACTACTCTGGCATTTATACTGGTGTCGCGCATCTCAGGATATTGTCTGACACAATCGCAGATACGCATTGATGCACAGTCATTAAGAGGATGGACAGCCCCCCCCCCCCCCCAAGTGGTGGGTGATGAACAGCAAGTCCAAGACTTCCCACAGGGGACCCGTTCTTTGTCCTAGGCCAGAGGTGATTCTTGAATCGCATAGGAGACAGGAAAGCCCTTCCTGTGAAATACAAGGGTGACCTAGGTAGGAATGCTGGCCTATGGCCACAGCACCCTGAATGCACCCGATCTCGTCTGATCATGGAAATTAAGACTAAACTCAGTGGAGTTAATCTCTTGCAGTCTCTTGTAGTCTCTTGTCTCCTGAGGGCTCTGGGAACCTGGTGGTCTGACTACTAAGAGGGACCCCTCAATATTATTTTATGCTCCACTTGCCTGAGATTTGGAGGCATTACGGCAGCTGGACCAGTTTTAGGTCTGTAGTCTCCCAAGTAGAACCAAACTTTTTACTTATTGCAGGCCCTCGTGGGACTTTCCTTTTGAACTTTAGTCCCTGCAAAAGAGCAAGGAAGGAAACCCCTTATTGACACATGAACCAAAGTAAGGGTTAAAATCTCTAGCAGTACCTGGGCAAGATGGCCTTAGCTAACAATAGGACAAACCTATATGTAGGGAGATCTCATATGCTACTCTGCCCCAGATCTGAAGCGGCAACGTGATTTAGCTCTCCCACCTTTTACCTGACACTAGAGGATCTTGTTGTCAGCAAAGGGATCAGGCTCTTTGGACACAGAGTCCTCCTGTAAGCCGTAGTCCCACCATAAGGGTAAGTGCTCGCTTATCCTCTCATAGGTGGCTGTCCCGAAAGACGATATGGGAAAATTAGTTATGTACTGGTAATGTCTTTTCCAGGAGTCTTTCAGGACAGCACCTTGTACCCACCCTGGTTGGTTTCCTTTTGGGTTCCTGACTCAGGAACCATCAAAAAGTAATATTTATGGTGTATGATGTGTTCTTTTGTCTCCCCAGAGGTGCTCTTGAAGAACTGAGGAGCCGGCGGGGAAGCATGCCTTTTTAAATCTAGGCTAAGCGGTGTTTCCTCACAAGGGAGGAGCAGAGGTTTCTCATAGGTGGCTGTCCGGAAAGACTCCTGGAAAAGACGTTACCAGTAAGTAACTCAAATTTTTGTACAAAACTTCAAGGTATGTGGTAATAGATCACTAGACCACTATACTGAGTGATAAGATGTGATCTTGACTGACATCTACATTGTTTGTTTATTCTAGTGTATGTGTCAGGAAAAGTTCCATCCGCTGGTAATATCTGTCTTTTGGCGTGCAGTACTGCGGTCCACCAGCGGGTGTCTCCTGGCAGTTTGGAACTGTCAGGAGAGCTTTTCCCTGCTGTTATGTCAGCTTTGGGCTGCAGTACTGGCATCCACCAGCGGATGGATCCTGGCAGTGTGGGGCAGACAGCACCTCCTGCAATCAGGTGTCACTTGAGGCCAATCACAGGACTATAAATACCCGGCAAGCATTTACATGTTTGCCTTGGTATTGTCCTTGAGCCCTGACCTGCATCCTGTTACCCATTTAGCCTGAACCTTGATCCTGCCGTACCTGATCCTGCCGTACCTGATCCTGACGTACCTGATCCTGCCTATTCCTGCATCCCTGGAACCTTGTCCTGCAACCTGATCACTTTCTCGTTTTCCCCCCATCTGCTGACCTCCCGTTTATGACCCTGGTCTGGCTTGACTACGATTCTGGTATCCCCTTTGTTATATTTTTTTGTTTAATAATTTTTTATTGAAGAAAAGAGAATAACAGTGTACAAGGGATACAGCAATACCACACATATACAGGTTGTAAAACATAGAACCTTGGTATGTCAATACAGTACACATCTATTGTGCAAGTCACGTACTCGCTCTCTTTACTCAGAGGCGTGTCTCCGTGAGCGTCATAAAACTGGCGCAAAGTAGGTGTCAAACAGGTCACCTATAAAGTTTGTTAAAACAAGTTCCTTTCAGGAATAAACAATTAAAGTGCAACATCACTGCACCCTCCAATAAGGCGGGAAAGAAAGCATGAGAAGAGAGAGAGACAAGAGGGTAGTGAGGTGGGGGGAAGGGGGGGGTCCACTCCGGCGTGCACCCTCCTGTCGTATATCCCCTTTGTTATATATACTGGTTGGTTTGTGTCACTGTTATTTGGTTTTCTCACTCTGTTTGGTATTGGTGGTGTGTTCACATTATATGCTTTTTTCTTAATAAAATCACTTATTTTCACCTACTTATGTTGGTTTACTCTGTTGCAGTCACACAGTTCTGGTCACATCCGGTTTATGACAGAAACCAAGGCCATCCCTGACCAGAAGTGGTTGCGTCAGAGAGTGGCGAGTATCTCCGCCAGACACTGAAAGAGTGGACCAATGACCAGCTGCTTGAGCTCATCCGTTTGGCCCACTCCCTGGTTGACCAAGGCTGTATGTTGTTTAGGGATGTGCAGCCTTTGATCCAAATATTTGCTGAGCTAGCCCTGTCCTGTGTTCCAAAGACCGGTGATGATTCCCCCCCCCCACCCCTTTCAGTGCTGATCAGGTGGAATCTTTGGTGTGGCTGTTAGAGGATGATTCCGCATGCTTTTTTGAGCACTATTCCGTTTGTCCTCAGCAGAAGCTTCCAGGCTGACGTTCCAGCCTTCCAGCTTGACGTCCCAACCTTCCAGTCTGATGTCCCGCTGCCGGCCTTCCAGCCTGATGTTCCAGCCTGATGTTCCAGCCTTCAAGCCTGACGTTCCAGCCTTCCAGTCTGATGTCCTTACCCTCCAGCCTGAGGTCCCAGCCTTCCAGTCTGATATCCTGGTGCCAGCCTTCCAGCCTGACGTTCCAGCCTTCCAGTCTGATGTCCTTACCCTCCAGCCTGAGGTCCCAGCCTTCCAGTCTGATATCCTGGTGCCGGCCTTCTGGCCTGACGTTCCAGCCTTCCAGTCTGATGTCCTAGCTCTCCAGCCTGACGTCCCAGCCTTCCAGTCTGATGTCCTGGTGCCGGCCTTCCAGTCTGATGTCCCGCTGCCGGCCTTCCAGCCTGACGTTCCAGCCTTCCAGTCTGATGTCCTAGCTATGTCCTAGATATTCGTAATGGCCAAACCTGGACCTGAAGGCTGTTTTCCACTCGTCACCTGCGCGGATCCTGACAAGATTGTAGGCACCTCTTAAGTCGAGTTTGGAAAACACTTTGGCCGTTCAGAATCGCTGAAATAGCTCGGGGATAAGCGGTAATGGGTACCGATTTTTGACAGTAATTTTGTTAAGTTCCCTATAGTCGATGCAGGGTCGGAGTGAACCATCCTTCTTTCCCACAAAGAAAATGCCAGCCCCGGCTGGGGAGGTGGAAGGCCGAATAAAGCCTTTCTCAAGGTTTTCGTCAATATAGGCTTTAAGGGCCTTCAGCTCCGTCTCTGATAAGGGAAATATGCGCCCGAAAGGGATCTCAGAGCCAGTGAGCAGTTCGATGGGGCAGTCATAGGCCGGTGAGGTGGTAGATGGTCGGCCTTTTTTTTATCAAAAACATCCTTAAAGTCCTGGTAGACTGGGGGGATGTGTTGAAGATTCTCTGGTGCCGTGATGACTGCCAGATGAGCGCCTGAAGCTGGTGCAAAGCAATGTAGATGACAGTATGGAGAGGAGAAGGAGACCTCTTTTCGGTCCCAATGAATCTGAGGATCATGGGCCTGTAGCCAAGGAAGTCCAAGGATGATGGGGAACATTGGAGAGGATATAAGATCGAAGCGTAGAAGCTCCTGATGACCAGAGTCCGTGGTGGTGAGGATGGGTGAAGTTTCCTGTGTTACTGGTCCTGAATGTGGAAGGGACCCGTCGGCCAGGTGGACCAGTAAGGGTCTTCCTTTATCAAGGCACAGAATATGCCATTCTTTGGCAACGGAAATGTCTAAAAAGCAGCTGCAAGCACCCGAATCAATTACGGCTGGTAACCGAATCTTCTTTCCCGCCAGCTGTAGGGAGACAGAGAGAGTCACATAAGCCTGAACAAGGTTAATGGTTTGACAGTTCATAGTATGTTGAGGTGGCAACTTACTGGGCCGGATGGGACAATTCAGCAGGTAATGTCCAGATCCTCCACAATAGAGACACAAGTTGGATCTGCGTCTGCGCTGGCGTTCCTCCTGGGAAAGATGGGGGGCGAACTAGGCCTAGTTGCATGGGTTCCCCCTCTGACACCAAGGGGCCGGAAGGCATAGGCATGGTCGGGTACATAGAGGAACCTCTTGGGGGTACCCACACTGGTCGAGGTCCTTGTAGGCGCTCGGAACGACGTTCCCGCATGCGCCGATCCAGTTTGGTAGCCAACTGGATTAGTTCTTCCAGAGACGTGGGGGTCTCAACACGGGCTAGCTCATCCTTTAAGCTTTCATTTAACTCTAATCCGTATTGGTTACGGAGAGCTGCCTCGTTCAACGTCATGTCGGAACTCTGCTGTATAGTCCTCTACTGGCCTTTTACCCTGGGAGAGGGTATGCAGGGTAGCTTCGGCCGTGGCAGTACGCTGGGGGTCTTTGTACAGTTGACCCATGGCTTCAAAGAAGGAGTCTACCGTGTTTAGCAGGGGATTCCTTTGCTCCATGAGACTGTGAGCCCAAGTCTGAGGTTCTTCTGATAATAATGAAATAATGAATCCAACCTTCACGATCTCTGAGGAGAAGGTCCGGGGTTGTAAAGCAAGGTATAAGGAGCAGGCATTTTTGAAGGACCTGAACTTTTTGCGATTGCCTGAAAATCGCTCAGGCACAGGTACCCTGGGTTCTGGCACAGCCATCATCAAAGCAGGTGGAGGTTGGCCCTCAGGTGCAGAAGTTCCACTGGCTGACCCGGGAGCTGGGCTTGCAGGAGAGGAGGCAGTTGCCAATTGTTGGAGGCGGCTGTCAACTTGAGCATAGCCTTCTTGTAATTTTTGCACAGCTTCCATGAGGGCAGACACCTGTTGACTTAGCATCTCCAAAGGAAAACCCGCTCTGTTGGCCTCTGTCATGGCTGGTTCGTACTATCAGGAACTAAGTACTCACCGAGGCCAAGATGCAGAGAGCGGTTGCCCTTGCGACTCAGCGCCCACTGCCCCTGAAGGTGGTACAGGGGGCAGTTGGCACCAAGAGGCACAAGCCACCTGCTGGATGGTGACTTGACGTGGGCCCAGGTGCTGCAGCTAGGAGATGGACAGGAACTGAAGAACTGGCTGAGGTTCCAACACAGGTAGACAAGCAGGAAGCAGGCTGAGGGTCAAACACAAGAGATTAGTCAGGCACAAGCTAGAGGGTCAAACACAGGCAGGCAAGTCCAAGGCAAGGTAGCAAGGCGTAGAGGCAAGGGAGGTCCAAAGGCAGGCAGAGGGTCAGGTACTGGCAGCAAGAAGCAGATATCCAAGATGCAGGCCGAGGGTCAAACACAGGAGATGGTGGGAAGTCCGGGAGAGCAAGCCAAAGGTCAAGGTTGGGAGAGAGCAGAGAGGTCAGAACGATCCGGGTCAGCAACAGGTGGTCAATAAAAGATAGCAGGTACAGGCACAAGGACAAGGGACAGCTGACAGACGAACCAGCGTTTGTTTAGGTGCAGAGGCCTCTCTTTTATAGGCCAGCTGGAGGTCACATGGGCGTGCGCTAGTGCGCATGCGCGCGCGCCGCTCGGTAGAGCCGCGAGTGCGCGTGCACCGCTGCAACATCTCCCCATCTCTTCCTATGCACCGGAGTGCCGGACCTGTGCGCATGCGCACTAAGGCGTGCGGCGGACGAGGTCCCTGATACACTACAACCCTTCACCTTCTTCTATCAGCTGTCCTGTCCATGTCCTGCAGCCTCTGGTCTCACCTCTGGACATTCCACTAGACATGTGCGATTAGTTTCGTACGAATTCGAAATCCGTGTGAATTTTTCAAAATTCGTACATTCGTATGAATTCGTAGTGCGAATTTCGGTTTCGAATTATTCGAATCCAACTACCAAATATCGAATTTCAACTAATATGAAATAAATTATTATAGCGGATATAACAAATGATTCGAATAAATTCGAGATTTTTGCAGGAAAAAAAAGCTATTTAAAATCACTCGCGGCTAATGAATTATCGGCTCCGTAACACAGAGAACAGTCATTCATTGAAAGTCATTGATAAAAAAAAAAAAAGCGTGGGGTCCCCCTCAATATCCATACCAGACCCTTTATCCGAGCACGCAACCTGGCAGGCCACAGGAAAAGAGGGGGGACGAGAGTGCCCCCCCTCCTGAACCGTACCAGGCCACATGCCCTCAACATTGGGAGGGTGCTTTGGGGTCCCCCCAAAGCACCTTGTCCCCATGTTGATGAGGACAAGGGCCTCATCCCCACAACCCTGGCCATTGGTTGTGGGGGTCTGCGGGCAGGGGGGGCTTATCGGAATCTGGAAGCCAGCTTTAACAAAGGGACCCCCAGATCCCGCCCCCCCCCGTGTGAAATGGTAAGGGGGTACAAAAGTACCCCTACCATTTCACCAAAAAAGTGCCAAAAATGGTAAAAATGACAGGAGACGGTCTTTGACAATTCCTTTATTAAAATCTTCTTTCATGTGGTCTTCCTTCTTCCTTTCTTCATCATATTTTTGTTTATAGCGCAAAAAATAAAAACCGCAGGGGCGATCAAATAACACCAAAAGAGAGCTCTATTTGTGGGAAAAAATGGACGTAAATTTTGTTTGGGAGCCACGTCGCACGACCGCGCAATTGTCAGTTAAAACGACACAGTGCCGAATCGCAAAAAGTGGTTTGGTCTTAAGCCAGCAAAATGGTCCGGTCTTAAAGTGGTTAAATTGCCAGAAAATTATAATATTTTTTTTTTATACAGCACACAGACGCTCCAAAGGTCCCCCAAATACATAGAAGAATCTCAAGGGGGGGGGGGGGGGTCTGGCTGCTATTTTGGCACTTTATAAGTGTCTGATGAAGGAAACTAAGGGGTCTATTTATAGAAAATTCATTGGACAAATGTGACAATCACTCATCCAGCCGTTACATATTCTGAGCATAATGTAGCAAACTGATTTCCTATGATGGTCAGCTCCATCTAGTGACCATAATGAGGTATTTTTCCTGACATACCTCCATTAGTAAAAATAGCACAATACCGCATCATGACCACTAGATGGAGCCAAGGAAATCAGTGCATGAAATAAAATACATCCAATATTCCTCACAGCTGGGTGAATGCTGCTCACATTCGTTCAACAATTTTTTTTTAAACAGAACTCTAAGCATCTGTGAAAGCTTACACCACAAAATGTACTCAATGAAAGGTAATGCCTCATGGTTTCACAATCGACCAATCAAGCATAGGCATTCCCTCAAACAGGAGGGGTTATACAACAACCAATGAACAATGACTAGGGGAGTACTATGGGGGTGTCTGGGTGGGGGCAGCGTGTACAATCTCCAGCCCCCTGTCTCTGTAAGCTCCCTTCAGCATGATCACAGGAAGTCTGAGATCATGAACGCTGTTCCCGACCACAACGGTTCAAAGACTCACGTTTTTACCGTTTGTTCATGAATCCTTATTCTGCGTTGTTCAGAGAACAAAGCATACCCGGGATATACTATCGTTCCTGCTGATGGGAGATTATCTGCAGGTGTATGCCATGGCACCCCAAATGTGTTGATCAGGCATACAGGGGTGACATGAGCGCACATTCGCTAAATCGATAATGTCTTTGCATAGCGAACACATCCCCCCCAGACGATCGTTCTGTGCGTAGCACAGGGGCCCTTCGCTGGCGGACAAATCCCCACTCTGCAAACACTTCTCTCCAACTTCAGGAAGTTTTCCACTACCAAACGGATCTCAACCAGCGTCAGTCTGCCCCAGTCAGCTCTTTTGAGCAGGCTGCGGGACTACTAACACTGGGAGAAACTATGACAATACATATTAAATACATCTTCATAAAATTTCCACAACAGCTGGGAGCAGGATGTGGGAGCTTTCGAGAAAGACCAGTGGGAGGAGGCCCTTCAGGTGGTAAAACTAATGCCGCGTACACACGGTCGGAATTCTCGTCGGAAAAAAGCTCTGATGGTTTTCCTGTCGGAATTCCGACGAAATTTTGCTCAAACTGTCTTGCCTACACACGGTCACACCAAATTCCGATGGTCAGTAACACAGCGGCATAAAACACGTTCGACAGCACTATAAAAGGGAAGTTTAATGCTTCCGAGCATGCGTCGGAATTTTCCGTGTCGGAATTGCATACACACGATCGGAAAATCCGATAGAAAGGTTTTCCGTCGGAAAAATTGAGAACAGGTTCTCAATCCAAAGTCCGTCGGAAATTCCGACAGAAAAAGACCGATGGGCATACACACGGTCGGAAAATCTGTTGAAAAGCTCCCATCGGACTGTTTCTATCGGAAATTCCGACCGTGTGTAAGCGGCATAAGTTCCCTTAATGTAGCACAAAGGCTATCACAGCTATATATTCTGCCTAGAGCTCACCTCATACCAGCTAGACTCTATATGTTCTAGATGTAGTAGAGAACACAGTGATTTGATCCACTTACTGTTGAGTAGGGATGGGCCCGGTGCTCGATTCGAACCCACGTTCGAATCGAGCACCGGGCGTTCGCTCGCTCGGCGAGCCCAGAACTATTTGGGCCGTTCGCATCACATTCGTGTGATGCGAGCGGCCCGCAATGCATTGCGGCCGGCGCAGTGCATTGCTGGCTGATGATTGGCCAAGCATGCACTGTGACCCCGCATGCTTGGCCAATCACAGCGCCGGAAACTAGGAGAGCAATAATTGGCTACAGGCAGGACGCCTGTAGCCAATCAGAGCTCAGGGGCTTTAGTACACGCCCCACCATATAAAAGGCCGACACGCCGTCGGCCCAGGGCACATGTGTTCCGGCTTCTGGAAGAGCAGTCTGCTGATTGATATTCTTCTTCTTTGCTAAACCATTGCTAACTCCTGACCTGAGTAATTCAATTCATTACTGATCATTCATTGCTGCTGATTGCACAGAGTGTGATATTAGCTGCTGCTGGGGATTAGTCTGGTGTGTGCGTGCTGTTAGTACAGCATTGCAGTAGCACCAATCGCAGTGCTGTTAGAACAGCATTGCACCCCAACTTCTGTCCCAACCTTCTGTCCCATCCCAGGCAGGGATTTATAGGAGCCATATTGTGTTTGTGGCAGCACACATAGGACCTATATTTTCTTGTCAGCAGCACACATAGTACCTATAGTGTGTTTGTGTCAGCACCCATAGGACTTATAGTGTGTTTGTGGCAGCACACATAGGACCTATATTTTCTTGTCAGCACACATAATACTTATAGTGTGTTTGTGTCAGCACCCATAGGACTTATAGTGTGTTTGTGGCAGCACACATAGGACCTATATTTTCTTGTCAGCACACATAGTACTTATAGTGTGTTTGTGTCAGCAGCCATAGGACTTATAGTGTGTTTGTGGCAGCACACATAGGACCTATATTTTCTTGTCAGCACACATAGTACTTATAGTTTGTTTGTGTCAGCACCCATAGGACTTATAGTGTGTTTGTGGCAGCACACATAGGACCTATATTTTCTTGTCAGCAGCACACATAGTACCTATAGTGTGTTTGTGTCAGCACCCATAGGACTTATAGTGTGTTTGTGGCAGCACACATAGGACCTATATTTTCTTGTCAGCAGCACACATAGTACCTATAGTGTGTTTGTGTCAGCACCCATAGGACTTATAGTGTGTTTGTGGCAGCACACATAGCACCTATATTTTCTTGTCAGCAGCACACATAGTACTTATAGTGTGTTTGTGTCAGCACACATAGGACTTATAGTGTGTTTGTGGCAGCACACATAGGACCTATATTTTCTTGTCAGCACACATAGTACTTATAGTGTGTTTGTGTCAGCACCCATAGGACTTATAGTGTGTTTGTGGCAGCACACATAGGACCTATATTTTCTTGTCAGCAGCACACATAGTACCTATAGTGTGTTTGTGTCAGCACCCATAGGACTTATAGTGTGTTTGTGGCAGCACACATAGGACCTATATTTTCTTGTCAGCAGCACACATAGTACTTATAGTGTGTTTGTGTCAGCACCCATAGGACTTATAGTGTGTTTGTGGCAGCACACATAGGACCTATATTTTCTTGTCAGCACACATAGTACTTATAGTGTGTTTGTGTCAGCACCCATAGGACTTATAGGGTGTTTGTGGCAGCACACATAGGACCTATATTTTCTTGTCAGCAGCACACATAGTAACTATAGTGTGTTTGTGTCAGCACCCATAGGACTTATAGTGTGTTTGTGGCAGCACACATAGGACCTATATTTTCTTGTCAGCACACATAGTACCTCTAGTGTGTTTGTGTCAGCACCCATAGGACCTACAGTGTGTTGTGAGCACACATAGGAGCTCTATTTTTTATACAATATACACTACCGACTACAATGGCTGGAAGACCGCCAAGGAGAGGCAGACCGTCCCAAGGCAAGAACACAGGGCAAGCAGGCTCTGTTTCTAGAGACAACAGTGCTGGTCGTGGACGTGGTCGTGCATCGTCATCAGCACGTGGCCATGGGACACGCTTGTCTTTGTTTTCGGCAGCTGGACATGTTGAGCCACATCATGCCGAAGGCTTGGTAGAATGGATGACCAAGCCCTCCTCATCCTCCTCATCCTCTCTCACCCAGGCTCAGGGTACTGGCAGAGCAGCTGCCAACGCGTACTCAATGGCATCATCAGACACCCCTTCCCTAGACCCACCATGTCCTCCTGAGGAGTCCCCCGAACTGTTTGAGCACAGTGTTGGGTACATGCTCCAGGAGGATGCCCAACGATTCGAAGGCTCGGATGATGATACCCAGCTTGAGGAAGGCAGTAGTGTGCACGCAGAGAGAGGGGATGCTGAAGGACAGCAATCTGGCATGTTCCACCAGCTGCAGCTTACTGGTAGGGATGGGCCCGGTGCTCGATTCGAACCCACGTTCGAATCGAGCACCGGGCGTTCGCTCGCTCGGCGAGCCCAGAACTATTTGGGCCGTTCGCATCACATTCGTGTGATGCGAGCGGCCCCGCAATGCATTGCGGCCGGCGCAGTGCATTGCTGGCTGATGCTTGGCCAAGCATGCACTGTGACCCCGCATGTTGGGCCAATCACAGCGCCGGAAACTAGGAGAGCTCTAATTGGCTACAGGCAGGACGCCTGTAGCCAATTAAAGCTCAGGGGCTTTAGTACACGCCCCACCATTTAAAAGGCCGCCACGCCGTCGGCCCCGGTCACATGTGTTCCGGCTTTAGGAGAGAGCAGTCTGCTGATTCTGTCTTTGCTTGATTGCTATTTCTTTGCTAAACCATTGCTATTTCTTTGCTAAACAATGCTACCTGAGTCATTCATCATTAGTGATCGTTCATTGCTGCTGATTGCACAGTTAGTGTGTTATTAGCTGCTGCGGGGGATTAGTCTGGTGCGTGCTGTACTGTTAGTACAGTATTGCAATAGCACCAACCGCAGTGCTGTTAGCACAGCATTGCACCCCAACTGTCTGTCCCAACCTTCTGTCCCATCCATATACTACCTATAGTGTCTTTGTGTCAGCTGCACACATAGGACTGCTCTAGTGTGTTAGTGGCAGCACACAGAGCACCTATAACTTCTTCTCAGCAGCACACATATACTACCTATAGTGTCTTCGTGTCAGCAGCACCCATAGGACTTCTAGTGTGTTAGTAGCAGCACACAGAGCTCCTATATTTTCTTCTCAGCAGCACACATATACTACCTATTGTGTCAGCAGCACCCATAGGACTTCTAGTGTGTTAGTGGCAGCACACAGAGCTCCTATATTTTCTTCTCAGCAGCACACATATACTACCTATTGTGTCAGCAGCACCCATAGGACTTCTAGTGTGTTAGTGGCAGCACACAGAGCTCCTATATTTTCTTCTCAGCAGCACACATATACTACCCATAGTGTCTTTGTGTCAGCAGCACCCATAGGACTTCTAGTGTGTTCGTGGCAGCACACAGAGCTCCTATATTTTCTTCTCAGCAGCACACATATACTACCTATTGTGTCAGCAGCACCCATAGGACTTCTAGTGTGTTAGTGGCAGCAGCACCCATAGGACCTCTAGTGTCTTAGTGGCAGCACACATAGCTCCTATATTCAGCAGCACCCATATGACTTCTAGTGTGTTAGTGGCAGCACACATAGCTCCTATATTTTCTTCTCAGCAGCACACATATACTACCTAGTGTGTCTTTGTGTCAGCAGCACCCATAGGACTTCTAGTGTGTTAGTGGCAGCACACAGAGCTCCTATATTTTCTTCTCAGCAGCACACATATACTACCTATTGTGTCAGCAGCACCCATAGGACTTCTAGTGTGTTAGTGGCAGCACACAGAGCTCCTATATTTTTTTCTCAGCAGCACACATATACTACCTATTGTGTCAGCAGCACCCATATGACTTCTAGTGTGTTAGTGGCAGCACACAGAGCTCCTATATTTTCTTCTCAGCAGCACACATATATACTACCTATTGTGTCTTTGTGTCAGCAGCACCCATAGGACTTCTAGTGTGTTAGTGGCAGCACACAGAGCTCCTATATTTTCTTCTCAGCAGCACACATATACTACCTATTGTGTCAGCAGCACCCATAGGACTTCTAGTGTGTTAGTGGCAGCACACAGAGCTCCTATATTTTCTTGTCAGCAGCACACATATATACTACCTATTGTGTCAGCAGCACCCATAGGACTTCTAGTGTGTTAGTGGCAGCACACAGAGCTCCTATATTTTCTTGACAGCAGCACACATATAGTACCTATAGTGTCTTTGTGTCAGCAGCACCCATAGGACTTATAGTGTGTTTGTGGCAGCACACATAGCTCCTATATTTTCTTGTCAGCAGCACACATAGTACCTATAGTGTGTTAGTGTCAGCACCCATAGGACCTACAGTGTGTTGTGAGCACACATAGGAGCTCTATTTTTTATACTATATACACTACCGACTACAATGGCTGGAAGACCGCCAAGGAGAGGCAGAGCGTGCCGAGGCAAGAACACAGGGCAGGCAGGCTCTGTTTCTAGAGACAACAGTGCTGGCCATGGACGTGGTCGTGCATCGTCATCAGCACGTGGCCATGGGACACGCTTGTCTTTGTTTTTCGGCAGCTGGACATGTGGAGCCGCATCATGCCGAAGGCTTGGTAGAATGGATGACCAAGCCCTCCTCATCCTCCTCATCCTCTCTCACCCAGGCTGAGGGTACTGGCAGAGCAGCTGCCAACGCGTACTCAATGGCATCATCAGCCACCCCTTCCCTAGACCCACCATGTCCTCCTGAGGAGTCCCCCGAACTGTTTGAGCACAGTGTTGGGTACATGCTCCAGGAGGATGCCCAACGATTGGAAGGCTCGGATGATGATACCCAGCTTGAGGAAGGCAGTAGTGTGTGCGCAGAGAGAGGGGATGCTGAAGGACAGCAATCTGGCAGTACTGTTCCACCAGCTGCAGCTTACTGCCAGGTTTGCTCTAGTGGTGAAGAGGGAGGGGATGATGAGGTCACTGACTCCACGTGGGTGCCTGAAGGGAGAGAGGAGGAGGAGGAGGAGGAGGATGCGGCGTCACATGTCCAACGAGGCAGGATGCCCCCTGGAGGCCAGCTACAGGCCAGCACAGCAACTGTATCACACCACAGAGCTCCGCCTGTGCAGGGCGCTGCCTCTGCACGTTATCACAAAAGTTCTTTGGTGTGGGCCTTTTTTGAGACGAGTGCATCAGATCGCACCACTGCTATTTGCAATATTTGTCTCAAGCGTATCTCGCGTGGCCAAAACATCAGCCGCTTGGGCACCACAAGCATGAGCAGACATATGTCGACCTGCCATGCAGCTCGTTGGCAAGCGCACATAAAAGACCCACACCAAAGAACAAAGCGGACCTCTCCTTGCTCCTCATCAGCTGGGATCTCCATCCCCACTATATCTTCAGTCCTCTCTGAAAGCTGCTCTGAGAGGACTGAAGGTGTAGAATTAGGTGTGTCACAACCAAGTACTTGCAGTACACCGACGTCCGATTGTAGCAGGCAAATTTCCCTGCCCCAGCTGCTGGACCGTCGAAAGAAGTATACTCCCAGCCATCCACATGCCCAGCGGTTGAATGCTAGCTTGGCTAAATTGCTAGCATTTCAACTGCTGCCTTTTCAGTTGGTAGACTCGGCCCCCTTCCGTGAGTTTGTTCAATGTGCGGTTCCTCAGTGGCAGGTTCCCAAACGCCACTTTTTCTCACGGAAGGCGATTCCGTCTCTCTACCGGCATGTGGAAGGCAATGGCCATGCCTCGCTGGACAGGGCGGTCAGCGGTAAGGTGCATATTACCGCTGACTCATGGTCCAGCAGGCATGGACAGGGACGTTATCTTTCTTTCACGGCCCATTGGGTCACTCTATTGGCAGCTGGGATGGATGCAGGACAAGGTGCAATAGTGTTGGAGGTTGTTCCGCCACCACGCCTCCAAAATGCTACTACTGGTTGTGACACACCTCTCTCCTCCACCCCCTCCTCTTCTTCTTCCTCCAGTGCTCTGTCCTCGGAACCAGCGGTGCTCCGTAGGCGTACAAGGGGCTACGCGAGTACGCAGGCAAAAAGATGCCATGCCGTGCTTGCGCTGGTGTGTTTGAGGGACAGGAGCCACACTGGGGCAGAGGTTCTGGCAGCTCTGCAGGGGCAGGCCGAGAGGTGGTTGACGCCACGCCAGCTTAAGCCAGGAATGGTCGTTTCTGACAATGGCACCAACCTCCTCTCCGCCCTGCGACAGGGGCAGCTCACCCATGTGCCCTGTATGGCTCACATCCTCAACCTGGTGGTGCAGCGGTTCTTGGGCAGGTACCCAGGCTTACAGGATGTCCTGAGGCAGGCCAGGAAAGTCTGTGTGCATTTCCGCCGATCTTATAATGCCAGTGCTCGGCTGACTGAGCTGCAAAAGGAGCTGAACCTGCCCAAGAACCGCCTAATATGTGACATGCCCACCAGGTGGAACTCAACGTTGGCCATGCTGCAGCGACTGCACATGCAGCAGAGGGCCATCAATGAGTACCTTTGCGACTACGGCACCAGGACAGGGTCAGGGGAGCTTGGCTTTTTTTCCCCACGCCAGTGGAGCATGATCAGGGATGCATGCACTGTCCTCTCACCATTTGAGGAGGCCACGAGGATAGTGAGCAGTGACAGTGCATGCATCAGTGACACTGTACCTCTTGTCCACCTGTTGGAGCATACGCTGCGTGGGATAATGGACAGGGCACTTGAGGCAGAACAGAGGCAGGAAGAGGAGGACTTCCTTGCCTCTCAAGGCCCCCTTTATCCAGACAGTGTTCCTTCTGTCCCACCCATCACACAGGAAGAGGATGAGGAGGAGGAGGAGGAGGATTGTGTGAGCATGGAGGTGGAGCCTGGCACTCAGCATCAGCAGCAGCAGCAGCAGTCTTTTAGGGATGATGTACAGTCCCAACAAACCAGTGGACTTGTACGTGGCTGGGAGGAGGTGGCTGGCGATCATGTCATCCTCAGTGACCCAGAAGACTCCGGACCGAATGCCTCAGCTAACCTACGTAGCATGGCCTCCCTGATCCTGCAAAGCCTGCGGAAGGATCCTCGTGTTCTTCGGATCAAGGAGAGGGACCATTACTGGCTGGCCACTCTCCTTGATCCACGGTACAAGGGTAAGGTTGCGGACCTTATCTTGCCGTTGCAGAGGGAGCAGAGGATGAGACATCTCAGGGAGGCCTTGCAGAAAGGTCTGTGCAACGCGTTCCCAGAAACTGGGAGGTTACAAACTCCTGGTCCTGGACGACGAGTTGCTGAGGCTTCGGTCAGTAGCAGAAGGAGCGGTGGGGAAGGTGGACGTCTGACCGATGCGTTCAGACAATTTTTTAGTCCGCAGCCCCAAGGTATGATCGGTTCCAGCAACCATCGCCAGCGTCTGATATACATGGTGCAGGAACACCTAGGGGCAAGGTCAGACACCTTTCCCACCAAAAATCCTCTGGCTTACTGGGTCCTGAGGATGGATCACTGGCCAGAGCTTGCACAGTATGCAATTGAGCTACTGGCCTGTCCTGCATCCAGCGTTCTTTCCGAACGCACATTCAGTGCTGCTAGAGGATTTGTCACTGATCACAGGGTGCGCCTGTCCACCGACTCGGTTGATCGACTGACCTTCATAAAAATGAATCAGTCTTGGATCACCACCAGCTACCAGGCACCTGAAGCGGATATAACTGAATAATTTATAATGTCACATCCCTTCAAGACTGCCTATGCTGATGCTGAGTGACTGTCCTGTTATGTTCACTGACTATCCTCTTCCTCCTCCTCAATGATCCATTCCTTGATAGCTTGGAAGAACATTTTTGTTTCTGGGTGCCACACACCAGTGCCTAAGGCACAATTTTTCAGCCCCTGTATAACAGGGGCGTGTAATTACAATTTTTTAAAAAAAATGCTTCGCAACAGGTGTGACTGCTGTGCTCCAAGTACAGTATCTGTGAGGGGTTGCAGTGTTGTGGCACCAGCACCAGTGCCTAAGGCACAATTTTTCAGCCCCTGTTGGGGCGTGTAATTACAATTTTTAGGCAATGCTTTGCAACAGGTCTCATTGCTGTGCTCAGAGTACAGTATCTGTGAGGGGTTGCAGTGTTGTGGCACCAGCACCAATGCCTAAGGCACAATTTTTCAGCCCCTGTATAACAGGGGCGTGTAATTACAATTTTTTAAAAAATGCTTCGCAACAGGTGTGACTGCTGTGCTCCAAGTACAGTATCTGTGAGGGGTTGCAGTGTTGTGGCACCAGCACCAGTGCCTAAGGCACAATATTTCAGCCCTGTTCAACAGGTGCGTGTAATTACAATTTTGAGGCAATGCTTCGCAACAGGTCTCATTCCTGTGCCCACCAAGAGTATCTGTGAGGGCTTGCAGTCTTGTGGCACCAGCACCACCACCACCAAAGGCACAATTTTTCTGCCCCTGTTTAACAGGTGCATGTAATTACAAATCTTGATCTAATAACTCACAGCAGGGCCCATTCCTGCGCCCACCAAGAGTAACTGTGAGGGCTTACAGTCTTGTGGCAACACCGTCCACCACCACCACCACCACCACCAAAGGCCCAATTTTTCTGCCCTGTTCAACAGGTGCATGCAATTACAAATCTTGATCTAATAACTCACAGCAGGGCCCATTCCTGCGCCCACCAAGAGTAACTGTGAGGGCTTACAGTCTTGTGGCAACACCGTCCACCACCACCACCACCACCACCACCAAAGGCCCAATTTTTCTGCCCTGTTCAACAGGTGCATGCAATTACAAATCTTGATCTAATAACTCACAGCAGGGCCCATTCCTGCGCCCACCAAGAGTAACTGTGAGGGCTTACAGTCTTGTGGCAACACCGTCCACCACCACCACCACCAAAGGCCCAATTTTTCTGCCCTGTTCAACAGGTGCATGCAATTACAAATCTTGATCTAATAACTCACAGCAGGGCCCATTCCTGTGCCCACCAAGAGTAACTGTGAGGGCTTACAGTCTTGTGGCTACACCAACATCTAATAGGGCAAATTTCTGCAGAGTATATACGGCAGGCCCCTACTTTCAAACATCCAACTTACAAACGACTCCTACTTGCAAACGGAAAGAGAAAACAGGAAGTGAGAGGAAATCTACCCCTAGGAAGGGAAATTCGATCCTGTTGGATTTAATTTGGGAAAAAGGTATCTCCTCTCTACTGATGCTTTATCACCAATCCTTGTTTGAATTAAAACCCCACTTTTCCAAAAACATTTGTCATTGGGATGGAAAGTGAGGTGAAATGTTCTGAACAGATGTGCAAAGACAGCAAATGTTACAGGGGTGATAACCCCTCCCTATGTTCTCCAAAAAGCTTAAAAATAGATTTTTTGGGGATGGAGCTACACTTCATAATGTACCTGTTCAGATTCTACTTAAGAACAAACCTACAGTCCGTGTCTTGTTTGCACCACCTATATACTGCTGTTCAGAGTATATAGGGTTGTAGGTATAGGGTTTTATTTTGGGTGCGGGGTCCCCCTTAATATCCATACAAGACCCAAAAGGGCAGGGTTGGGGGGGGGGTGTTGTGATGGGGTAGCCATGCCATTTTTCTCAAGGATTTTCAGCCATATGGCGGCCAGGACAAGACATGACATTAAAGCCGCAAGTGGTTTTAAATGGCTTCTTTTTTTCCTTTACAAATGTCATTTTGTGCAGGGACAGTTCTAAACACGGGAAACACATGCCACTTCACAGGCATACTTTAGACACCCCCCAGGTACCATATTTAAAGGAAAATTTCACTTTTTTTTTTTCACTTTATGCATCATTAAAATGACTGCTCCCGAAAAAACGTTAGTTTTTAAAAGTTTTTTTGCATTGATATATGTCCCCTGGGGCAGGACCCGGGTCCCCAAACCTGTTTTATGACATTAACATGCATATTGGCCGTTGTAATTAGCAATTTTGATTTCGAACGTTCGCGTCCATTATAACGAATAGGGTTCGAAAATTTGCGCAAACTTTCGGTCCGTTCGAAGGTTCTGGTGCGAACCGAACCCGGGGGTGTTCGGCTCATCCCTAGCATCATTCTCTTTTTTAGGGTTATATGTGGAGTTATTGTGGAGTAAGAAATGCTCATAACTTGACACTGCGTTTAGAAATGATATGTTTATTTCCATACCGGTGTGACATTGTTGGATTTGTCATTGATAATGTAGTGGTTTTCTGTTAAATTCTCTGGAATTTTACAATGACTTGTAATTGAAAAAATGTATTCTCAATAAAACTTTGAGATAAAAAAGAAAATTCTATCACCAGAGCTCCTTTGTAACACTAAACTGGTGACCTATTGTAATATCTGAGGAATAAGACCTGCGTAGTTTAAGGTTTCTACTGTTCATTGCTATATGTGCAAGTGCTTAGCTGGTTAATGTCGTTTAGTTTGTAACTGTGAAATATTTCTATTCATCCGAGAATTGACAAAAAGACCACCCCGTTATGAACATATGTAGAATATAATTGAAATTTTTCTTGAGAGAAATACACCTGATATCGGCGAATTGATATGTACATTGAATCGTCTATGTACTATGTTGCTAATGTATCCTTTATGTGATAAAGCTTAATAAAAAACACAGTTTAAAAAAAAAAAAAACTGGTGACCTATAGGGGACTTTTAAAGCATTGCCTATAGAAAATATAGGGCAGGGCTCAAAATTTCAAGTCTTCAGCTACTAGCCAGGTCTTAAGGGTTACTAGCCACCAGTTGCCCCACCCAAACCCTACCATGCCCTGTCCCTAATCCCGCCCCAATGCATGCCCTCATAAATTCTCATGAAATTACACTTAATTGTTTTTTGCAGTATTAAGTTACACAAATAAATATTAACAACAACTTTATCACCCGTGCCCATCAATGCAGCCTCACCCGTGCCCATCAACGCAGCCTCACCCGTGCCCACTAACACAGCCTCACCTGTGTCCATTGCAGCCTCACCCATGCAGCCTCACCTGTGTCCGTCATTGCAGCCTCACCAGTGCAGTCTCACCTGTACAGCCTCACCTGTGCACATCTTTGCAGCCTCACCTGTGTCCATCATTGCAGCCTCACCTGTGCACTTCATTGCAGATTCACCAGTGCAGCCTCACCTGTGTCCATCATTGCAGCCTCACCTGTGTCCATCATTGCAGCCTCACCTTTGTCCATCATTGCAGCCTCACCTTTGTCCATCATTGCAGCCTCACCTTTGTCCATCATTGCAGCCTCCCCTGTGTCCATCATTACAGCATCACCTGTGTCCATCATGCAGCCTCACCAGTGTCCATCATTGCAGCCTCACCAGTGCAGCCTCACCCATGCAGCCTCACCAGTGTCCACCGTTGCAGCCTCACCTGTGTCCACCGTTGCAGCCTCACCTGTGTCCATCATTGCAGCCTCACCCATGTAGCCTTGCCAGTGCAGCCTCACCCGTGTCCATCATTGCAGCCTCACACGTGCAGCCTCACCTGTGTCCATCATTGCAGCCTCACACGTACAGCCTCGCCAGTGCAGCCTCACCCGTGTCCATCATTGCAGCCTCACACGTGCAGCCTCACACGTGCAGCCTCACCTGTGTCCATCATTGCAGCCTCACCAGTGCAGCCCCACCTGTGCAGACTCACCTGTGTCCATCATTACAGCATCATCAGTGCAGCCTCCCCTGTGTCCATCATGCAGCCTCTCCTGTGTCCATTATTGCAGGGTTACCAGTGCAACTTTACCTGTGCAGAGGGGGCGGCCGGTTTATTATAGCAGAAGAGATCGTGTAGGAAGAGGAGATCTGACTTCATCACAGAGCGGGGTTTACCCGCTGTAACAGCTTTACATTACAATTGGCGTCCGCACGCCGTCACACACAGCCCCGCCTTCCTTAACCCGCACCTGTGACAGACAGAACGCGTGTCCAATGCCAGGGCGCGTTCTCTCTGTCACAGGTGCAGGGTCAGGACGGCGGGACTGTGTATGATGGCGCGCGGATGCCTATTGTAATGTAAAGCTGTTAAACCCCGCTCTGTGATGAAGCCAGATCTCCTCTTCCTACACGCACTCTTCCGCTATAATAAACCGCCCCCCCCCCCCTATGTTCCTCCACACTTTTTCCCGCATTCATCCCCCACTGATGGCGGTGCTCGCCCCCCCTGCTCCCAGGCAGCCCAGCTCCTCGCCAGACCTAATTTTCCACTCGCAAAATGCGAGTAGGCGAGTGGAAAATTTGAGGGCTGATATAGGGTACTGAAGTTTGTCACCATTTCACAGACGCACACAAATGTAAGATTTAATATGTTGGATATCTATTTACTCGGTGCAACCTCAGCTTTTATATTTTACCAAAAAATTGTGTAATTTATTGTTTTTTTGTTCCTCTAAAATTACCGTATTTATCAGCGTATAGCACGCACCTTAACTTTAAGAGGGAAATTACAGAAAAAAAACTTACATTTTAAAATAAGGGTCAGTGCTCTGCAGCCTCATCAGTGCCCATCAATGCAGCCTGATCGATGCCCATCTGCAGCCTCTAATATGCCCATTATTGCAGCCTGTTTAGTGCCCATCTGCAGCATCTAACGTGCCCATCTGCAGCCTCTAACATGCCCATGATTGCAGCCTGTTTAGTATACATCTGCAGACTTGCCTTTGCAGATGATTGCAGCCGCGCCAGTACTGGATGACACAGATCTGCGATTTCCTGTGTATGGACAGAGCAGTGATCCAATGCTGGGCCAGGGGGGCGGGACTGTGTGTGACAGTGCCGGATACACAGGAGATCGCCGCTCTGTTTCATCCAGTAGCGCTCGCCCCCTCCTTCCACTCCGAGTAGCAGGGATCAGCGTATAACACGCACACGATTTCCAGGGGGAAAAAGTGTGAGTTATACGCCGATAAATACGGTGACTTTAGTGTGAATTTTACAGAAATTTTGTGTTTCCTAGACTTTTGCGATAATATTGTGTGACATAAAAAAAACTACCACTGTTTTATTCTCTAGGGTGTCTGCTTTCAGAAAATATATTATGTTTTGGGGGTTTTATATAATCTTCAGGCCTACAATTATTTTTTAACTCCTTCCCGCCTGGCCTATAGCAGAATGACGGCCAGGCGGGAGTTCCATTATCCTGAATGGAAGTCATATGACACCCAGAAGAATAAGCCGCCCGGGCTTGTGGCGATCGATGGTGTGATGAGTCGCTCTGACACACTGCATCTCCAATCTTGGTAAAGAGCCGATGACGTAGGCTCTTTACCATGTGATCAGCTGTGTCCAATCAAAGCTAATCACATTGTAACCAGGAAGTGCCAGTTATCGGCTTTCCTTTATTCATGCTGGCGCGAGTAGAGGAGAGCCAATCAGTGGCTCTCCTGACAGGGGAGGATCTGCACTGATATTCAGCATTGATTATCAGTACAGACCCATCAGCGATGACCAGCACTGCGCGCCTGAGATGCCAATCAATGCCCATCAGGTATGCCAATTAGTGCCCATCAGGGATGCTTGTCAGTACCTCCTCATCAGTGCTGCCCATCAGTGCTGCATATTAGTGCCTCCTCATCAGTGCCCATCAGTGAAGGAGAAAACTTACTTATTTAAAAAAATTATAACAGAAACAAAGAAAAACTTTTTTTTTTCAGAATTTTCTGTCTTTTTTATTTGTATCTCAAAAAATAAAAACCCCAGTGGTGATCAAATACCCACAAAAGAAAGATCTATTTGTGGAAAAAAATATATAAAAATGTAATATGGGTACAGTGTAGTATGACCGTGTAATCGTCATTCAAAGTTTGACAGCGCTGAAAGATTGGCTTGGGCAGGAAGGGAGTGAAAGTTTTCCGGTATTGAAGTGGTTAAACATGTGGGCAAAAAAACCTGCAAAAATGTCTCTAGCAGTGAAAGGGTTGCTGAGCTCTCTGGTAGATGAGGAGCAAGGAGATTGGGACCCCAATTTAGTCCCTTTTTTTTTCAAAAAATGTCCACACCTCTAGAACTGTTTCTTACATGATGGAGATCAGCCATGGAGTATATCTGAGGTGTATATCAGGGTGTGCTTCTTCCCCACATGAGAGCTGTGATGTCCAGCAACATTCATATAGAAGACATTTCCCGCACTCAAGGCACCAATACACCTCGAGGGTTGTGTGGAATCCCTGATGTACAAAGACTGGACTTCTGTGAAAAATACTTCCTGCACTCAGGACAGGAAGGCTGCTTCTCCCATGTGAGATTTCTGATGTGACAAAAGACTGTACTTCTGTGAAAAGCATTTCCCGCACTTAAGACAGGAATACGGCTTCTCCCCCGTGTGAGATCTCTGATGTGTGAAAAAATGGGACTTCTGTGAAAAACATTTCCCGCACTCAGGACAGGGATATGGCTTTTCCCCAGTGTGAGATCTCCGATGTTTGTAAAGACTGGACTTCACTGAAAAACATTTCCCACACTCAGGACAAGAATACGGCTTCTCCCCTGTGTGGGATCTCTGATGTTTGTAAAGATTGGACTTCATTGAAAAACATTTTCCACACTCAGGACAAGAATATGGCTTCTCCCCCGTGTGAGATCTCTGATGTGTGGAAAGACTGGACTTCTCTGAAAAACATTTCCCGCACTCAGGACAGGAATAAGGCTTCTCCCCCGTGTGAGATCTCTGATGTGCGTAAAGACTGGACTTCAGTGAAAAACATTTCCCGCACTCAGGACAGGAAAACGGCTTCTCCCCCGTGTGAGATCTCTGATGTGTGTAAAGATTGGACTTCACTGAAAAACATTTCCCACACTCAGGACAAGAATATGGCTTCTCCCCCGTGTGAGATCTCTGATGTGTATAAAGATAGGACTTCTGTGAAAAACATTTCCCGCACTCAGGACAGGAATACGGCTTCTCTCCTGTGTGAGTTCGTTTATGCACATTAAGATGGGATTTAGAACGGAAACACTTCCCACAGACAGTACAGGAAAGTCTCTTCTCTGTTGGAAGGACGGCACCGTCCCTCACAGTCTGAGGTTCCTCAGGATAAGAGGAATACGATGGTCCATCTACACTGTGTGGTGCCGGATGGCCATTTGAGGTAGTCGGGTTTTCTCCTGGACTATACTGTGTGATGTCCTCATCTTCTACTTTACAGTCTGGAGACAAAGTGAGACAATCCTCTGAGGTTTTCCTCATCTCCCGTCCATCTACTAAAATAGAAATAAAAAGATTATTACTAGACATGAGCAGATTGGTTCCCCTAAACCAGGACTCCGCCCACATCAGACAGCTTTGTCTCTGAGGATTCCCCCCTCAAGGTAACTAGTAAATGGGTCCTCTGATCTCCTACCAGTTCATTTCTTTATTCATGGACCTTAGTCAGAGAGTGAGGAAACAAAGAGAACTGTCTTTTACAGGAGTCACAGTGATGGGGGAACTATAGGACGGGTGTCCCCACCCCCTCTATCACTCATTGCCATCTTCCCAACACAAGAAGTCCTGCACTTCCTTTATGTAGTCCATGATTCAATCAAGAATAACAGCGGGGCTGAGCCCCACCAGAGGTCAGAGAGTGAGGATGGGGGAGAACAACCAAGATGAAGACTGGACTGATCCTGAACACAACAATCATTGGGTTATTGACTCCTCCCTCATTATCACTTTCTGTTTAAGGTTCCAAAGTTGGAGGATGTTATCACATTATTAACAACATATAAAAGTCTATGCTCCAATCAAATCATCATATTAAATGTCCAGCTGGTAGGAAATGGATGCAAAAAAAGTAGGTCCTATATAATGTACAACTTATCATATAGGATACAACAGTTAGGATTGTATAGTATCAGAATGATGTAATGTACAACATAGAATATTTAGTAAGAGTATGTATGTACAATAAATTATATAGTGTAAGAGTCAGGACTCATAATATTGGTATTCAGTAATCAGTGGAAGATTAAATGTTTACATGAGACAAGTTGCAGAGGTCCCACACCGCTGCCTCCCATCTCCTGAGACTGCACTCAGTGACTTGAGTCTGAGACTATACAGACATATCCCACCACTAGGGATGAGCTTTCTGTTCGGGTCGAACACGAGTTCGACTCTAACATTGGCTGTTCGCCCGTTCGTCGAAAAACGAACATTATGGACCATTCGCGCCAAATTCGAGCGGTGCGTAACGGCCCATAATGCAGTCTGATGATTGGCCAAGCATGCACTATGACCCGCATGCTTTGGCCAATCACAGCGCCGTCAGCAAAGAGAGCCATATTTGGCCAAAGGCAGGGTGCCTTTTGGCCAATTATGGCTCAGGGGGTTAAGTCCACACCCCACACTATATAAGGCCGCCTGCCCGGCGGCCCTGTGTAGTGTGTTGCTGGCGTTGACCAAGAGAGTGTAATTTCATTTAGATTGAGCAGGCAGGCGATTCAGTTAGCTGCAGTGTATTTATTATATATATACAGTCAGTCTCGTGTGTGTGTGTGTGTGTGTGTGTATATGTGTGTATATATGTATATATATATATATATATATATATATATATATATATATATCCACTGTATCCAGTTTAGCTATATCTCACAGCAGTCCGTTCCTGGTGTACTCTTTTTAATATAGTTTAGGCAGGTGATTCAGTTTAGATGCAATGTATTTTATATATATGCAGTCAGTCTTGTGTGTATATATATATATATATATATATATATATATATATACACTGTATTCAGTTTAGCTAGATCTGACTGCAGTCCATTCCTGGCGTACTGTTACGAATATACTTTCAGGCAGGCAGGTGATTCAGTGATCTGCAGTGCATAAAATATATATACAGTCTCCTACATATATATCCACTGCATTCTAGTCTAGCCAAGCCTATATCTGACTGCAGGCAATTGCTGGTGTACATTTTCAAATACACTTTCAGGCAGGCAGCCAGGCAGGTGATTCAGTGATCTGCAGTGCATAAAATAAATATACACTCTCCTACATATATATCCACTGCATTCTTGTCTAGACAAGCCTATATCTGACTGCAGGCCATTGCTGGTGTACTTTTCAAATACACTTTCAGGCAGGCAGGCAGACAGGCAAGTGATTCAGTGATCTGCAGTGCATTAAATATATACAGTCTCCTACATATATATATATATCCACTGCATGCACGAGGAGGGAGGGGATGATGAGGTCACGACTCTACGTGGGTGCCTGATAGAAGAGAGGAGTAGGAGGAGGCACATCTCCAACGAGTCAGGATGCCCTCCAGGGGCCAGCTTAAGGGCAGCCACCCAACTGCATCAGACCGCAGAGCTCCGCATGTGCAGGGCGCTGCTGACTCCTCGCGTATTTTGAAAAGTTCTTTGGTGTGGGCCTTTTTTGATACATGTGCAGCAGATCGCACTGTTGCTGTTTGCAACATATGTCTGAAACGTATCAAGCGTGGCCAAAACAGCAGCCGCTTGGGCACCACATGCTTGACCAGACATACGTCGAGCTCCCATGCAGTCCGTTGGCAACAGTACTTAAAAGACTCACACCAAAGAACAAGGCGGACCTCTCCTTGCTCCTCATCAGCTGGGATCTCCAACCCCACTATACCTTCACTCCTCTCAGAAACCTGCACTGAGAGGAGTGAAGGTGTAGAATTAGGTGTGCCAAATACTTGCAGGCAATCTGATATCGCTACACCAACATCCGATTGTAGCAGGCACTGGGTAACTCTGCTGGCAGCTGGGAAGGATGCAGGACAGGGTGCAGTATTGTTGGAGCTTGTTCCGGCACTACGCCTCCAAATTGCTAGTAGTGGTGATTCTCCCACACCTCTCTCCTCCATCCCATCCTCTTCTTCTTCCTCTATGGCCTCTTCCTCTGCAGATTTCCCCTCTGAACCAGCGGTGCTCCGTAGGCATTCAAAGGGCTGCTTAGGGGACAGGAGCCACACTGGGGCAGAGATTCTGTCAGCTCTGCAGGGGCAGACTCGGAGGTGGTTGACGCCACGCCAGCTTCAGCCAGGAATGATGGTTTGCGACAATGGCACCAACCTCCTCTCCGTCCTCCGACAGGGACACTTGACCCATGTTCCCCGTTTGGTTCACATCCTTAATTTGGTGGTGCAGCGGTTCTTGTGCAGATACCCGGACTTACAGGATCTCCTGAGGCAGGCCAGGAAAGTCTGTTGGCATTTCCGTCGGTCATATAATGCCAGTGCTTGGCTGGCTTACCTTCAAAAGGAATGCAACCAGTGGCTACTGATCAAGGATGCATGCACTGTCCTGTCACCATTTTTTGGAGGCCACGAGGATGGTGAACAGTGCCAGCTTAAGCCAGGAATGGTGGTTTGCGACAATGGCACCAACCTCCTCTCCGCTCTCCGACAGGGACAACTGACCCATGTGCCCTGTGTGGCTCATGTCCTTAACTTGGTGGTGCAGCGGTTCTTTGGCAGGTACCCGGGCTTACATGATGTCCTGAGGCAGGCCAGGAAAGTCTGTGTGCATTTCCGCCGGTCATATAATGCCAGTGCTCGGCTGGCTGAGCTCCAAAAAGAATTGAACATGCCCAAGAACTGCCTAATCTGTGACATGCCCACCAGGTGGAACTCAACGTTGGCCATGCTGCAGCGGCAGCACACGCAGCAGAGGGCCATCAATGTGTACCTGTGCGACTAAGGCACCAGGACAGGGTCAGGGGAGCTCGGTTTTTTCCCCCCATGCCAGTGGGCCATGATCAGGGATGCATGCACTGTCCTGTTACCATTTGGGGAGGCCACGAGGATGGTGAGCAGTGACAGTGCATGCATCAGTGACACTGTACCTCTTGTCCACCTGTTGGAGCACACGCAGCGTGGAATAATGGACAGGGCACTTGAGGCAGAACAGAGGCAGGAAGAGGAGGACTTCCTTGCCTCTCAAGGCCCCCTTTATCCAGACAGTGTTCCTGCAGGCCTGCCGATCACACAGGACGAGAATGAGGAGGAGGAGGAGGATTGTGTCAGCATGGAGGTGGAGCCTGGCACTCAACATCAGCAGTAGTCTTTTAGGGATCATTTACAATCCCAAGAAACCCGTGGACTTGGCTGGGAGGAGGTGGCTGCGGATCATGTCATCCTTAGTGACCCAGAGGACTCCGGACCGAATGCCTCAACTAACCTACGCTGCATGGCCTCCCTGATCCTGCAAAGCCTGCGGAAGGATCCTCGTATTCAGCGGATCAGGAAGAGAGATCATTACTGGCTGGAAACTCTCCTTGATCCACGGTACAAGGGTAAGGTTGCGGACCTTATCTTGCCGCCGCAGAGGGAGCAGAGGATGAGACATCTCCGGGAGGCCTTGCAGAAAGGTCTGTGCAATGCCTTCCCAGAGACTGGGAGGTTACAAATTCCTGGTCCTGGAGAACAGGTTGCTGAGGCTTCGGTCAGTCACAGAAGGAGCGGTGGAGAAGGTGGCCGTCTGAACGATGCGATTCTTTAGTCCGCAGCCCCAAGATCTGATCGGTTCCAGCAACCATTGCCAGCGTCTGATTTACATGGTGCAGGAATACCTAGGGGCAAGATCAGACTTGGAGACCTTTCCAACTGAAAATCCACTGGGTTACTGGGTGTTGAGGATGAATCACTGGCCAGAACTTGCACAATATGCAATTGAGCTACTGGCCTGTCCTGCATCCAGCGTTCTTTCTGAACGCACATTCAGTGCTGCCGGGGGCTTTGTAACCGATCACAGATTGCACCTGTACACAGACTCAGTTGATCGGCTCACCTTCATAAAAATGAATCAGTCTTGGATCACCAGCTACCAAGCACCTGATGCTGATGTAACTGATAAATTTTTCTATGAATGTGAGATCCCTTGAAGACTGCCTATGCTGAGTGACTATCCTGTTATGCTTAGTGACTATCCTATTCATCCTCAATGTTCATGTTGATGGCTTCTAAGAACATTTTTGTTTTAGGGCACCACCACCAGTGCCTAAGGGCCAATTTTTCTGCCCCTGTTTAACAGGGGCATATAATTATAATCTTTGCTGTAATATTTTGCAGCAGGGCTCGTTCTTGCACTCAACTAGAGTATCTGTGAGGGGTTGCAGTGTTGTGGCACCACCACCATTGCCTAAGGCCCAATTTTTCTGCCCCTGTTTAACAGGGACATGTAATTACAATTTTTGCTGTAATATTTCACAGCAGGGCTTGTTCGTGCGCTCAACTAGAGTATCTGTGAAGGGTTGCAGTGTTGTGGCACCACCACCAAAGCCTAAGACCCAATTTTTCTGCCCCTGTTTAACAGGGGCGTATACATACAATTTTTGATCTAACATTCTTCCAAGGAATCAGGAACCCGAACTCGGCTAACTCATCTTTGAGAGCTTCCGATAGCCCTAGTCGGAAATTGAAAACGATGAGCGGCGTTGTTCCACTGTGTATCGGAACTCCACCGTTTGAAATCCGTTACGTAATCCTCCACAGGTCTGCGGCCTTGCTGAAGGGCATGGAGGCTAGTCTCGGCTGTGGTAGTACGTTGGGGGTCGTCGTAGAGTTTGGCCATCTCATTAAAGAAAGAGTCCATGGTATTCAGGAGAGGACTGGCTTGTTCAAGGAGGTGGTGAGCCCAGGTCTGGGGCTCCCCCTGGAGCAAGGAAACGATGAACCCCACCTTGGTACTGTCCAGGGAAAAGGTGCGGGGTTGCAGTAGGAAGTACAACCGACAAGCATTCCTGAAGGCACGGAACTTGCTGCGGTCTCCAGCAAACTTCTCGGGAGCAGGAACCCGTGGTTCGGGGGGTGGCACCACTACTGTAGGTATGGGTGCTGGAGAGGAAGATGAAGGTGCCGGAACTGTTGGTTGAGTTGAGGTGCTCGGAGGGAGAGACTCTACACGTTATAGCCGTTGATACCCATCTTGTAGGCCCTGGACAGCCTGGGTAAGGTTTGCAATTTGTTGGCACAGTGCTTCCATAGCTGAGGCCCCCCTTTCGGACTCCATATGGCTGGATTGTACTGTCAAGTACCTTACAGTGGAGTCCGAAATGACGAGGGCGGCCTCTTGCACGGTCCCGGTCCTAGCACCCCTGGAGGTGGAGACAGGAACTGCTAGGGCAGCGGAAGGGTGCAGGTGCCTGTAGGCAGATAGATAGCAGGTCAGGAACAAGCAGGAGTTGGCAACGGGCTGGCAGAGAAGTACACAGATGGCAGGCAGGCTCGTGGTCGGGGGCAGGCAGAGGTCGGCAACAAGTCAGGCAGCGAAGTACAGATTCAGGAGACAAAGCCAAGGTTCAAGCCGGGGTCGTGCAGGTAAACAAGGCAGATAAGGTTGCAGGGGAGATCCAAGAGAGTAGTCAGGAAAAGCCGGGTGTTCAAGATCAGGTGAAATCAGACAAGGCAACAGCAAGGTATCCAGGAACAAGCTGAGACAATCCAGCACTAATGCTAAGTGGCTGCTCGTTTAAATAGGGTGTTGTGCGCCATGATTCGCCGGCCTGCGCGCATGCGCACAAAAACGTGCACAGTGCGCATGTCTATTCCACAAAAAAATTTACCGATGCGCACATCTGTGCGCCAATGCGCACATCTGTGCGCCAATGCACACATCTATACATATGAGCCGATGCGCACATATGTTAGCAAAAAGGTGCGCAAATGTGCATATTGGATCCGGGATTCACCTGCTTGGTGCGGAGGTTCCCTGACACTGCTGTTCAGAGTATATAGGGCCTTTTTTTTTTATTTGGGTGCGGGGTTCCCCTTAATATCCATACAAGACCAAAGGGCCTGGTAATGGGATGGGGGGATTCCCATGAAGTTTTTCTCAATAATTTTCATCCATATTCCTGGGACCCGACATTACATTACAGCCACAAGCAGTTTTAAATTACTTTTATTCCTTTAGAAATGTCATTTTGTGCAGGGACTAAACACGGGAAACACGCGCCACTTTACAGGCATACTATAGTCACCCCCCAGGTACGATATTTAAAGAAATATTTCACTTTTATTTTTTCACTTTAATCACTTCAATACAGGGCACTTATACACCTTCCTGCCCAGGACAATTTTGAGCTTTCAGCGCTGTCGCACTTTGAATGACAATTGCGCAGTCATGCTACACTGTAACCAAACTACATTTTTATCATTTTGTTCCCACAAATAGAGCTTTCTTTTGGTGGCATTTGATCACCTCTGTGGTTTTTATTTTTTGCTAAACAAATAAAAAAAGACTTAAAATTTTGAAAAAAATAAAAGTTTGTTTTGTTTCTGTTATACAATTTTGTAAATAAGCAAGTTTTCTCTTTCACTGATGGGCACTAATAAGGCGGCACTGATAAGGCGGCACGATGAGGTTGCACCAAAGAGCGGGCACTGACGGGCACCGACGATGCGCACTGGTAGGCGGCACTGATATGCAGCACTGATGGGCATTGACAGGCAGCACTGGTAGGCACTCATGGGTGGCACAGGTGGGCATTGATGGGTACTGATAGGCGACACTGGGCACTGAAAGGATGAAAAGATGGGTACTTATGGGTGGCACTGATAGGCAGCACTGCTGGGCACTGATGGGCATTGATACGTGGCACTGATGGGCATTGATACATGGCACTGATATGAGACACTGATGGGCAACCCTGGTGGCACTGGCAGTGGTAGGCATTGTCAGTGGGCACTGATTGGCAGTTGCCTGGCATTGATTGGCAGGCTGCCTGGGCACAGATGTGCATTTCCCTGGGGGTCTAGCGGGGCATACCTGGTGGTCCAGTGTGGTGGCATGCCTGGTGGTCCTGGGTGGCATTATGGTGATCCTGGGCGGGATCCGAGGGGGGGCTCTTGCGTTCTTTTGCATTGATACATGTCCCCTGGGTCAGGACCCGGTACCCAAACACTTTTTAGGACAATAACTTGCATATTAGCCTTTAAAATTCGCACTTTTGATTTTTCACGTGAATAAATTTATCAGTAGGCCATAGTGTGCATGAAACACTGGCCAATACCCCAGAGGGATGCTTGGAGTGGAGATAGACACTTTAGAAAGTATATGCTTGTAATAAAGTAAATGTTTTATTCAAAGAAAGAATATACATAAATATAAATGCTGAATAGGGTTCAGTATGTTTACATACAAAATAGGGTAGGTTGATACAGTTATTAACATGTCAACAGCAAAAACATACAAAAATGTTGTGACAATAATAAGAACTTGCTTGATACATATGGTAAGGATGATGCCAACATGTTTCGGACTTTGGTCCTTTATCAAGGCAACTAGATATCCTTTAGATTCACATCTAAATATGTGAAGAATCATAAGGTTAATATAGATTAGGTACAACGTATTATACAGTCAAAAATACATTGCTATACACAACTAGTGTGGTAAAAATGTAGGGAAGGTACTCACATGTACTGCCAATGTTTATTTTGTGCCACAGAGGGAGCCACTAAACGTGGTGTCCTGAAGTATAAGGGGAGTATGTTTGATAAAAACAAGGTAGAGTTGGCCACATTGATGTGGAAAGCTTGCTGAGGAAACCTCCAAAGGCTACAAGGTCCAAATACAGGGCTTGGGCCAAAGGCCCAGGTCCTGTGGCAGGCAAAGGTAGGCCAAACAGTGTATAACTGTAAAGATAAAGTATAAAGAATATAATAAGGATAGGTTGTATTAAGGTACATATACAACCAAGCAGGGCAATGTATTTACCTGAATGAGGGTATACGCATACAAAAAAGCGAAATCTAAATCACGCTCTGCCTTACTTACTCCAAAAATTATTGGGCCATCTACACAACCTCCCCTTAGAATTATTTCAAATTATTGTCAACAACATAATGAAATCACCCAAATACTCTTGAAACACTGGCACATTATCTCTACAGATAGGACCCTTTCCCCCTTTGTCCCACCAAAACCTTTGATCACTTACCGACGCGCTCCATCCCTTCGAGACAAACTCATCACCAGTGAATATAAAAGTAGTAACAAATCCCAGAGACAACTAAAGGGTACATTCCCATGTGGCAACTGCAATTATTGCAAATATTTATCTAAATCCAATATACACAATGTTTTACCTAATGGTCAACGTTTCTTTCCCAAACACTATGTAAATTGCCGTTCAATCGGCATTGTTTACCTTTTGGAATGTGAATGTGGGTGCTTCTATGTGGGCAAGACCAAATTACCCTTTTGGAAACGGATATACGGCCATATTACCAGTATAAACCAAAGAGATCCTGATCTACCATTGGGACGACACTCCTCTACTGTTCACCCAGATACCACTCCCAAAATCTCATTCAAAGCCCTAGATCATATCCCACCCCCGGCCCGAGGGGGTGATTACAATAAAGCGCTCTTACAAAGCGAACTACGATGGATTTTCCATCTCAATGCCACCCTACCCCCTGGCCTCAACGAGGCCTTTAATTTTAAACCTTATCTTGAGGGCTTTGAAACTGGAGTCTGTGAACTAGATCTTTAATCCTGTCTCCCATATTAAGCACCCACATCAATCTCTGTCATTATGTGTATTCTATATGGTGTTTACTAATATGCGTTTTGTCCCTCTGATCCAATGCCATACATTACAAA
>CM053028.1:578998644-579018001 GCA_028564925.1 Lithobates sylvaticus | reverse complement strand
GGTGGCACATACGGCTGATTTTATGGTTATTTGGGATATTGCATTTATCATTTATGTAAGCATAATTCTATACTTACCATTTTTATTGCTTAAAATACTACCCTATGAAAATCGGTTCTCTTTTTTATAATCCTTCTTGGAAGAAAAAAAAAAAAAGGAGAGAGGACTATCTGACTTACATATTTGGATGAAGGAGTGATACACCTGGAGGCCAATGTTCTGCAGGACATCATGCCTGATACGACCCATTCATTGATAACGGTCTAATCATTTGCTGGCAGTTCAATTTATATTTGAGTATATTTCACGGAGGTGTTGGCGAGTGATTGGAAGAGATTTTTGCACTGGGACAGTGGATGATCTGGTGTGCCCCATTTTATGGACACTTAGACAATTTGTTGGAGGATATATGACAGCTAAAGGAAATTATGAATTGGTTATTTATCATTGGAGGTTTATAGCGATGGGAATATATATTTCTGTTTTATCTTACTCGTCTGGGGGATAAGTTGATCCAGCTTATAGAGGTTAGTTATGTAAATAATATTTTAGGGGAATTGAGCACTGAATATATAAATTCACAATGACCGGATTAATGCGTGTAACATTTGTATAAAAATCTTTTCAAAAATGGACCTTTAAATGGTTACAAAATCTTACACCACAAAATGTACTCAGCCAATGAAAGGTAATGACTCCATTTTTATTTTTCTCCTGCTATCAATGGCCAACACGGTACAACACTTCATCCATGTCTTTGGTGATCTCTGATCTCCTTATCAACTGTTTCTTCCATGATGAAGATCAGCCATGGAGTATATCTGAGGTGTATATCAGGGTGTGCTTCTTCCCCACATGAGAGCTGTGATGTCCAGCAACATTCATATAGAAGACATTTCCCACACTCAAGGCACTAATACACCTCAAGGGTTGTGTGGGGTCCCTGATGTACAGGAAGACAGGACTTCAGTGAGGAACAATTCCCTCAGTCAGGACAGGAATTTGGCTTCTCCCCCGTGTGAGATCTCTGATGTCTGGAAAGATTGGACTTCACTGAAAAACATTTCCCGCACTCAGGACAGGAATACGGCTTCTCCCCAGTGTGTGATCTCTGATGATTGTAAAGATTGGACTTTGTTGAAACACATTTTCCGCACTCAGGACAGGAATACAGCTTCTCCCCGGTGTGAGATCGTATATGCACACCAAGTTTGGATTTAGAAGGGAAACATTTACCGCACTCAGGACAGGAATGCGGCTTCTTCCCTGTGTGAGATCTCTGATGTGTGTAAAGATTGGACTTTGTTGAAAAACATTTTCCGCACTCAGCACAGGAATACGGCTTCTCCCCCGTGTGAGATCGTATATGCACACCAAGTTTGAATTTAGAAGGGAAACATTTCCCGCACTCAGGACAGGAATGCAGCTTTTCGCCAGTGTGCAATTTCTTATGAACTAAAAGGTGGAAATTGTGTGAAAAACATTTCCCGCACTCAGGACAGGAATACGGCTTCTCCCCTGTGTGAGATCTCTGATGTCTGTAAAGACCAGACTTCGCTGAAAAAGATTTCCCACACTCAGGACAGGTATAAGGTTTTTCCCCTGTGTGAGATCTCTGATGTTTGTTAAGACTGGACTTGTATGAAAAAGATTTCCCACACTCAGGACAGGAATACGGCTTTTCTCCTGTGTGAGATCTTTTATGCTCATCAAGTTTGGATTTACAAAGGAAACATTTCCCGCACTCAGGACAGGAATACAGCTTTTCACCAGTGTGAGATCTCTGATGTACGGAAAGATGGGAATTGTCTGAAAAACACTTCCCGCACTCAGTACAGGAAAGCCTCTTATCTGTTGGAAGAGCGGCACCGTTCCTCACAGTCTGAGGTTCCTCAGGATAAGAGGAATACGATGGTCCATCTACACTGTGTGGTGCCGGATGGACATTTGAGGTAGTCGGGTTTTCTCCTGGACTATACTGTGTGATGTCCTCATCTTCTACTTTACAGTCTGGAGACAAAGTGAGACAATCCTCTGAGGTTTTCCTCATCTCCCGTCCATCTACTAAAATAGAAATAAAAAGATTATTACTAGACATGAGCAGATTGGTTCCTCTAAACCAGGACTCCGCCCACATCAGGCAGCTTTGTCTCTGAGGATCTTACAATTCCCCCCTCAAGGTAACTAGTAAATGGCTCCTCTGATCTCCTACCAGATCATTTCTTTATTCATGGACCTTAGTCAGAGAGTGAGGAAACAACGAGAACGGTCTTTTATAGGAGTGACAGTGATGAGGGGATTATAGGACAAGTGCAGGGCCAGATTAAGAACATCATGAGCCTGGTGCTGAGGATTTTGGTGGGGCTTTTTATAAATATAAATAATGAAGGGAGGATGAGAGAGAAAGAGACGGGGATAAGAGAGAGCGAGGATGCGCATGAGCATGTGTGGGAGTGACAGCAACGCTGCCCGGCCAAGGCAAGTGACCGAAGGCACAGAACCCTGAAGGAAGACCGGGTGAAGATGGAAGCGCCCGAGACCCGCCAGATTGATCGCAGCGCTGGAGGGCTCAGCCTGACAGGTAAGTGTATCCTAATGTGATAATATGCTGTGCATACTTGTACATTATGGCATAACCTACCTCAGGGCCTCTAAAAAGTAGTAAATGTTAGCAAAGCTTACTACTGCTTTAATATCACAGGAGCCTCTCATGGGGCCCCCTACTGACCCGGTGGCCATTGGGCAGTGCCCAAGTGCATAGTTGCCAACATTTAAAAAAATATTTTCAGGGACACTTTTTTTTTTACCAGTGGTATATTTAGAGTAGCCGACACCCCCTATGTTCCTCTATACATATCACAGTAGTAATCACAAATTAAATGAGTACTAATAATGGGCAGAACAAATATGAGGACTGAGAAGCTTTCCTTTAGTTGAACTAACAAAAGTGTGCCCATTCTAGAGCTGGTAACATGGAGGATATTCAATATACATTTTAAAGAACCATTTTTGTGGGTAAGAGGCATAGGGGTGGAGTATGGATGGTATAAAAGTGGGAAGTATACGCAGGTGAGGGAGAGGAATGTGGAGGGTATAACAGTGGGCACTATGTACAAGAGAGGAGCGTGGAGAGAAAGACAGTTGGCAGTATGTACAAAAGAGGAGTGTTGAGGGTTTGATAGGGCAGTATGTACAGGAGAGGAGTGTGGAGGGTATGACAGTAGGCACTATGTATAGGAGAGGAGTGTGGAGGGTATGACAGTTGGCACTATGTACAGGAGAGGAGTGTGAAGGGTATGTGTCACGCTCCCTGGTGGTGATGAGTCTGATTGGCAGAGAAGGGCCTCCCTTGCGGCTCCCGCTCGCCGGTCCCCTGATGATGGGACAGTAGGACCAGGAGTCAGGAGGGGCACAGGTGCCTGGCAGGAATGGTCAGACCGGTACAAGAGCTTCCTGGATAAGCTCAGCGGATGAGGTAAGTAGGTAGCTGTAGGCAGACTGGAACAACAGGCAGACTTGGATCTGTATGCAGACTGGAACAACAGGTAGACTTGTATCTGTGTGCAGACTGGAACAACAGGCAGACTTGGATCTGTATGCAGGCTGGAACAGCAGGTAAGCTGGCTCTGGAATGGTCAGACAGGCCGGGTCAGATATCAGGCTGGCAGCAAGGTACAGATGGAGCAAACAATAGGATGGTCAAAGACAAGCCAAGGTCGATACACAGGGACAGAGCGGATGGTCAAGGATAGCCGGGTCAAACACAGGTAAACAGTCTTCAGATCAGGTTTCAGACACAGAACGTTGTAGAGCAGACAGCGGGGACCGTCAGTCACAGGAGGGTTTAAATAGCCTCACTGGCGCCAATGGAGGCGCGCACCCGTCCGCGCACGCTCGCCCTCGTCTGCGGGCGCGCGCGTGCACGCGCGCGCTCGCGCATGCGCAATGGCAGCCGAGAACGGGAACCAGAGATACTGAGGCGCCGATTACTGGCAGGATCATCAGGTCGCTGGCCACGGATGGAGCCCTCATGACATTGCCCCCCCCTAAGGGGCAGCCTCCGGATGCCCCTCGGGGCAAATTTCTCAGGATGGGCTCTCTTAAAAGATTGGACTAGACTCTTAGCGTGGATGTTCTCCTCGGGCTCCCAGGAGTTTTCCTCGGGGCCGTAACCCTTCCACTTGATTAGGAACTGGTTCTGGTTTTGCCTTCTTCTGACATTAAGGATGGCTTCCACCTCGAACTCCTCTTCCCCGTCCACCATGACTGGATCAGGAGGGATGGCTCTCCGGTTGGGGAAAGGGTTACTAACCGAGGGCTTCAGTAATGACACATGGAAGACCGGGTGAATCTTCAAAGAATCTGGAAGTTCTAATTCATAAGCCACCTCGTTGATCCTCCTCTTGACCGGGAAGGGGCCCAAGAACTTGGGGCCCAGTTTCCGTGAAGGGCAAGCCAGTTTTAGGTTAGAGGTGGATAGCCATACAGTTTCGCCCGGGGCAAGCACCAGTTCCCCCCGTCTTTTTTTGTCAAATACGGTTTTGTTGTACTCCTGGGTCCTAGTCATGGTCTCCTGAAGAAGTTGGTTGTTGGTGGAAAAGAACTGGATTCGCTCTTGGACTGCTGGCACAGTGCAGTCAGGAAGTGAGTTCGGCAGAAATGCCGGGTGGTACCCATAGTTGGCGAAAAAAGGAGTCTGTTTGGTGGCGGAGTGGGTGGCGTTGTTATATGCGAACTCTGCCAGGGGCAGAAGGGAGATCCAGTCATCTTGGGCGAAGGAGGAAAAGCAGCGCAAGTACTGCTCCAGGGTCTGATTAGTCCGCTCCGTCTGCCCATTGGACTGAGGGTGGTACGCAGAGGAGAGAGAGAGTTCGATATCCAAGGACTGGCACAGGGACCTCCAGAATCGAGAGGTGAATTGCACCCCTCGATCCGAGACGATGTTAGCCGGGACCCCATGAAGGCGGACAATTTCCCTAATAAAGGCCCGTGCCGTCTCTGGAGCTGAGGGGGTGCCCTTCATGGGGATGAAGTGAGCCATTTTGGATAACCGATCGACGATCACAAAGATCGTCGTGTGGCCTTCTGCTGGGGGTAACTCCACAATAAAATCTAGGGAGATCATCCTCCAGGGACGATCTGGGACAGACAGGGGTTTAAGGAGACCCCAGGCCCTGGTTTTGGGATTCTTGTTCCGGATGCAGGTGGGGCAAGTGTCCACAAATTTTTTACAGTCAGCCCGTAGTTGCGGCCACCAGAAGGTACGCTGTACCAAGTCGGTGGTCTTAGCGACACCGAAGTGACCAGCCAGGGCGTGGTCATGGCACAGCTCCATAGTTGTTACCCGGAGCTGTTCCGGGGTGTAGATCTTGTCCCCGTACCAGAATAGTCCATCCTTCTCCTGTAGCTGGGTTTCGGAAGTGGGCCTTTGCCCTGCTGAGGCACGTTTGAATTGGGACAGTAAGTCCTCTTGAAGAAGGAGAAAGTTTCCAGGGGCCAGAATAGTGTCAGGGGGATCTTCTTCCTGGTGCTTGTGGTACATCCTAGACAGAGCATCTGGTTTGACATTCTTGGATCCGGGCCGGTATGTCACATGGAAAGTGAATCGGGAAAAGAAAAGTGCCCATCTGGCTTGTCTGGGTTTCAGTCTCTTAGCTGACTTCAAATATTCCAGATTCTTATGGTCGGTGAGTATTAGAATGGGGTGAGAGGCCCCCTCCAGGAGGTATCGCCATTCTTCTAGGGCGGCCTTGATCGCCAGTAGTTCTCGGTCGCCCACATCATAGTTCCTCTCGGCCGAGGACAACTTGCGGGAGAAGAAGGCGACCGGGTGCAGCAGAGACTTGTCCCCCTGTCTCTGGGATAGGATGGCACCCACCGCGATCTCGGAGGCATCAACCTCCAAGGTGAAGGGTAGAGAGGAGTCCGGATGCCTGAGGATGGGTGCCGAGGTAAACAGAGTTTTAAGGGCATCAAAGGCCCCCTGGGCCTCGGAAGACCATCGGAACCGGGTCCCTTGTTTGGTCAGTTGGGTGATAGGCGCCACAATGGCGGAGAACCCCCTGATAAATTTACGGTAAAAATTGGCAAAGCCAATGAACCGTTGGATGCCCTTTTTGTCTGCCGGAGTGGGCCATTCCAAGATGGCAGAGATCTTCTGGGGGTCCATTTTGATGCCTGTACTTGAGATGATTAGCCCAAGGAAGGGGATACTCTCCTGTTCAAACTGGCATTTCTCTGCCTTGGCATACAGACCGTGGATACGGAGCCGTCCCAGGACCTCCTTGACGTGTCTGCGATGGGTCTCTAAAGAGGGGGAGAAAATCAAGATATCGTCCAGATATACCACGGCAAACAAGTCCAGGAAGTCCCGGAGTACGTCGTTAATGAAGTATTGAAAGGTTGCGGGGGCATTGCACAGGCCGAAGGGCATCACGAGATACTCGTAATGCCCATACCGTGTCCGAAAGGCCGTCTTCCACTCATCCCCATCCTTAATCCGGACCAAATTGTAAGCCCCCCGTAGGTCAAGCTTCGTGAAGATGGTGGCCGTGCCAAGCCTCTGGAAGAGTTCAGGGACCAACGGGAGAGGGTAACGGTTCTTGACCGTAATGCTGTTCAACTCCCTATAGTCCACACAAGGCCGAAGGGTGTGATCTTTTTTCTCCACGAAAAATATGCCTGCGCCCGCAGGAGAGGTAGATGGGCGGATGAAGCCTTTTCGGAGGTTCTCCTCAATGTACTCTTTCAACTTGCCTTGCTCCACTTCTGTCAGGGGGAAGACCCTTCCAAAGGGGATCTCTGCTCCAGGGAAAAGTTCAATTGGGCAATCATAGGCCCTGTGAGGAGGAAGCACCTCTGCTGCCTGTTTGCTGAAGACGTCTAGATAGTCGTGGTAGGCCTGGGGAATAGCCTGACGGAGGTCCATCTCAGAGTCCCCACTTGACAGAGTAGCCAGCTGGGAGGAATTAGAAGGTCTGCAAGACATCTGACAATACTGAGAGGAGAAGGAAACCATCCCAGTGGCCCAGTCGATGACTGGGTTGTGGGCCTTCAGCCACGGCATGCCCAAGATTATAGGGGATAATGGAGAGGAAATAATGTCCATGCAAAGAAGTTCCTGATGGTTGCCCGAGATGGTCATGAGCAGTGGGATGGTCTCTTGCGTAACCGGGCCTGAACGGATGGAGGAGCCATCCGCCAGGTAAACTGACAGTCCCTGGGATTTAGACTGGAGGGAGATCCGGTGTTGGGCAGCGAAGGAAGAGTCCATGAAGCAGCTGCATGCCCCGGAATCAATAATGGCGGGTACCTGAAGGATTCTTCCCGGAAGCTGTAATGAGACAGAAAGAGCAAGGTGAGAGGAGACCCGGGTTGAGGGGTCCATGGAGCAAGTAGGCATGAGAGGGCACTTACGAGCCTTGGCCGGACAGTTCCTTACGTAGTGCCCAGGCTCACCACAGTAAAGGCACAAGTTGTTGACCCGACGACGTTGCCGTTCCTCAGGAGTTAAGGAAGGCCTCAAGAGCCCTAACTGCATGGGCTCGGAGGAATCAGGGAGGGTTACTGACCGCTGGGCCGAGCCAGTCTGCAGGTGACTTGGAGCCTTGGGGAGCATCCAGGTAGGATGAGTGACACCGGATGCACGTTCCGACCTGCGCTCCCTTAGTCGTCGGTCAATCTGGATGACCAGGTTGATCAGAGTGTCCAGGGTCTGGGGTACCCCAACTCTCGCCAGCTCATCTTTTAGTGCCTCAGAAAGTCCTAGGCGGAACTGGTGACGCAGGGCCGCGTCGTTCCACTGGGTATCCGCACCCCAGCGCCTAAAGTCCGTGACATAGTCTTCCACAGGCCTTCGCCCCTGCTGGAGGGCGCGCAGAGTGGTCTCCGCGGTGGCAGCGAGTTGGGGGTCTTCATAGAGTTGGGCCATGGTGTCAAAAAATGAATTAAGACCGGCCAGTGCAGGGTCTTTCTGCTCTAGGAGGCGGTGGGCCCAGGTTCGCGGGTCTCCGGAGAGTAGGGAGATCACGAAGCCCACCTTGGTGGCTTCCAGGGAAAAAGTACGTGGCTGCAGTGCAAAGAATAGTTCACAGGAGTTACGGAAGTCCCGAAAGAGGTTGCGGGCACCCGAGAATCTCTCAGGGATTGGTACCCGGGGCTCTGGAGGGAGCATTATCACTGATGGTCCTGGACTTCCCCCAGATGGGGCTGTTGGTGGTAAAGCCAGCACCCGTTCTTCCAACCGGGTGTATCCCTGCTGGAGATTCTTTACCGCCTCGGTCAATCCTGCCAGGTGTTGGCACAGTCCTTCCATAGGAGAGGCCCCCTGCTCAGACTCAGACATGGCTGTCTGCTACTGTCACGCTCCCTGGTGGTGATGAGTCTGATTGGCAGAGAAGGGCCTCCCTTGCGGCTCCCGCTCGCCGGTCCCCTGATGATGGGACAGTAGGACCAGGAGTCAGGAGGGGCACAGGTGCCTGGCAGGAATGGTCAGACCGGTACAAGAGCTTCCTGGATAAGCTCAGCGGATGAGGTAAGTAGGTAGCTGTAGGCAGACTGGAACAACAGGCAGACTTGGATCTGTATGCAGACTGGAACAACAGGTAGACTTGTATCTGTGTGCAGACTGGAACAACAGGCAGACTTGGATCTGTATGCAGGCTGGAACAGCAGGTAAGCTGGCTCTGGAATGGTCAGACAGGCCGGGTCAGATATCAGGCTGGCAGCAAGGTACAGATGGAGCAAACAATAGGATGGTCAAAGACAAGCCAAGGTCGATACACAGGGACAGAGCGGATGGTCAAGGATAGCCGGGTCAAACACAGGTAAACAGTCTTCAGATCAGGTTTCAGACACAGAACGTTGTAGAGCAGACAGCGGGGACCGTCAGTCACAGGAGGGTTTAAATAGCCTCACTGGCGCCAATGGAGGCGCGCACCCGTCCGCGCACGCTCGCCCTCGTCTGCGGGCGCGCGCGTGCACGCGCAATGGCAGCCGAGAACGGGAACCAGAGATACTGAGGCGCCGATTACTGGCAGGATCATCAGGTCGCTGGCCACGGATGGAGCCCTCATGACAGTATGACAGTGAGCACTATGTATAGGAGAGGAGTGTGGAGGGTATGACAGTGAGCAGTATATGTACAGGAGAGGAGTGTATAGTGTATGACAGTGAGCAGTATGCATAGGAGAGGAGTGTGGAGGGTATGACAGTGAGCAGTATGTACAGGATATGACAGTTGGCACTATGTACAGGAGAGGAGTGTGGAGGGTATGACAGTGAGCACTATGTATAGGAGAAAAGTGTGGAGGTTATGACAGTGAGCAGTATGTGCAGAAGAGGAGTGTGGAGGGTATGACAGAGGGCAGTATATACAGGAGAGGAAGGTGGAGGGTATGATGGGGGAAGTATGTACAGGGGAGGAGTGTGGAGGGTATGACAGAGGGCAGCATATACAGGAGAGGAATGTGGAGGGCATGATGGAGGAAGTATGTACAGGGGAGGAGTGCAGAGGGTATGACAGTGGGCAGTATGTACAGGAGAGGAGGAGGAAGGAATCTGGGAAGAAAAAATGTAAAGGTTCGTGGAAGGATGTTTAGGGACTATGTAGTGGATAAGCGGGCCATACATGGATTGAAATTAAGCCAATTAAGCAGAGACCACCCATAGTCGATCTATGTATGGGCTAGCTGGTTGTACACAAATAAATCTATTAATCAACTTGAGTACAACCAGCCTGTCAAGGTTTTTCCCAAAACAATCAGTGCTGCCAGCTATAGTTAGCAACATTGATCATTGTATTGTGTGGCTTGGAAAGGCTCCCCACTGGCAGAACACAATAACACTGCGGGAGTGATTCCCCATTCACAGGTCAGCAGGTGAGAGGGTGTGTTTGGGGACAGGCTGGGGAGGGAGGTCTGTCTGTGGTGGATTGCTTTTCAAAGAGTGGTATAGCAGCAGCTGACAGGCGTTCATGAGGTGCTACTGCCACCTCCTTGTTTCTTTTTGTTGACATTGCTGAATGGTATTTTTACATTGTTGGACTGTGCTGCTACTGCGAGCGAGTTTGGCTTGCAGTTGCAGAGTGTTCCCATTGAAATCAATAGGCGAGTTTGACAGGCCCGCTCTGTATGTAGCTTCTGACAGGCTGTGCAAGGAGCCCTGTATCTCCGGAACCATAGGTGATAGGAGCCCCATATTTTGATCAGTGGTGGGGTATGTATTCAGCTACCTAACCCATCAATTTGGGGTATCTGTGCCCCCTGGTCGCCAAGCCACGACCCTCGAATTCGATATATTTTATTTTTTGGGCAAATGGGCCTATCTTGAGGTAAGGGGCCTGCAGCTGCAGCTCCAATAGCCCCTATGTTAATCCGGCCCTGGACGAGTGTCCCCACCCCCTCTATCACTCATTGCCATCTTCCTAACACAAGAAGTCCTGCACTTCCTTATTTAGTCCATGAATTAGTCATGAATAACAGCGGGGCTGAGCCCCACCAGAGGTCAGAGAGTGAGGATGGGGGAGAACAACCAAGATGAAGACTGGACTGATCCCTAAAGTGTTACTAAAGTCAAAACCTTTATTTTTATTAAAATATCAAACATATACTTACCTGCTTTGTGCAGTGGTATTGCTTCTCTTCTTGGGTCCCTGGCTGCGATCTTAGCCCCTCCTCTTCTTTAGATCCCCGCGGTCCCGAGCTGTGTGTCTACAGAGCCGTGCACCATAGACTTACACAACGGGACTTAGGCCCGCCCCCCACTTCCTCTTTACTGCATGTGATTGATAGCAGCAAGAGCCAATGGCTCCTGCTTCTGCTCGAATGCTGTGTGAAGAGGAAGTAAAAGGGAGAAAAGATGCAGCCCTGCACAGCGTTGATCTATTCTGCCCGCTTTTCCCCTTCATACAGGGAAAGGGGGGGGGGGGGGGCACAGGGACACTGAAAACATTTTTTACCTTAATGCAAATAAATCATTAATGTACATTTTTTTTTTAGGTTTAGTAACACTGTAAGACCACCATCGTTGGGTTATCAACTCCTCCCTCATTAGCACTTTCTGTTTAAGGTTCCTAAGTATGAGGATGTTATCACATTATTATTAACATGTAAAAGTCTGTGCTCCAATCAAATCATCAGATATTAAATGTCCAGCTGGTAGACGATAGGTGCAAAATAAGTAAGTCCAACGTAGTGTATTATATAAGATACAACAGTTAGGGCTATATATTATCAGAATGATGTAATGTACAACATAGAGTATATAGTGCAGAGGTCAGGAGTATGTAATGTACAATATAAGTTATATAGTGCGGAGGTCAGGTCTAATAATATTGGTATTCAGTAATCAGTGGAAGCTTAAATGTTTACATGAGACAAGTTGCAGAGGTCCCACACCGCTGCCTCCCATCTCCTGAGACTGCACTCAGTGACTTGGGTCTGAGACTATACAGACATATCCCTCCACCCAGCACAGCCAGCAGACAACAGAGCAAGTAATCCTGGGAGAATTGTTCTGTGAGAGATCTTACTAGACCCGGGTATGAGGCAGAAGATCCAAAAACATGTCCCAGGTCAACGCCTATGCTGAAAATTAACATTTTGCTGCCAGCTGATCCCCAGAATCTCCATAAATCCAGTCTAGATTCATAAATTGTGTCTGCAGCACAGAGAAGGAAGATTATCCGAGAGAAATACAGGAATACAGGACGGGGAACACAGCTCAGGAAAGTGACCAGGGGGATTACAGGCTGATATCACCCAGTCCTGTCCCTACTCTTGACCAATCAGTGAGCAGTATGGGTGGAGGAATGTATTTAGTATTAATGACCCACCTGTGCTGATCTCTGTAGGAGTGTCCTCCTCTATAAATGTCCCCGTTATTCCATCCTCCTCCATAGACTGCTGATCATCCCTCACATACCTCTCTTCTTCTTCTTCTTCTTCTTCTTTAACCTCAAATTCTATATCGATTGGATCTCCACTCTAAATCAAGAAAATGAGAGAAAATGTCATCTGTAAAATATAAGCTCACAAACAATCCATCTGCATTTTATAAGCTCCATTCCATTAACCTTGTAACAGTGGGGGATGGTGTGATCTTCCTGTGTGGAATCCCGGGAATACAGAGGACGGGGACATTTCTCTGGTGGGTTCCTGGTATTAGGTGGCTCCATCATATCCTTGTGTCCTTCTGGTAACTCCTCCATCGCTCCATACTCCTCATCCTCCTCTTTATACTCTTCTTTATCAGCAATATTATAATCCCTGAGGTTTCCACTCTGAATATATAATAAAACATTCATTGTAACACAAAATGCTTCTCTATAAGTTTTAACTATCAGTGATTGTTCCTCATCTACCTGATGATGGTGGGGGATGGTGTGACCTTCCTGTGTGGAATCCCGGCAATACAGAGGACAGGGACATCTCTCTGGTGGGTTCCCATTACTGGACCCATCTGTAGGAAACACACACACTGACTGAATACATTGTTTCTATGTGTTTATCAGATGATGGGGGATGTAGGTGGAGCCTCCGTACTGCTCTCTCCTTTACAATAAAGTCTCCTCTTACCCGGTGATGTGAGGGGTGGCTGATTGTCCATCATGACGTCCTTGTAGAGATCCTTGTGTCCTTCTAAATACTCCCACTCCTCCATGGAGAAATAGACAGTGACATCCTGACACCTTATAGGAACCTGACACACACAATGATACAGTCACCATCCAGACACATCCCTTGTCTGTTACTGGATAATGTCCCAGAATTCCCAGCACCGCTCACCTCTCCTGTCAGCAGATCCATCATCTTCTTGGTGACTTCTAGAATCTTCTCCATGTTGTGTCTCTCAGGTTTTAGGGAGTCACATGGAGGCACTGTGATGGTCATATGATCACCCGACAGAAGAGGAAATCTCTGTATTGAGGAACCAATAGGAATATCATGTTAGAATCACAGAATCCTCCTCACCTCTCTGGTCAGGTCTGTGTTTTATTAATAGAGAAAAGAGTGATGTCATGCGACCTCCCAGAATCCTCCTCACCTCTCCGGTCAGCAGGTAGATGATCTCCAGGGTGAGGTTTAGTATCTTCTCAGTCATGTGACTCCGGTCCTCCTCCATCCTCATTGGTGCCATCATTTGATCTATACAGGTCTCCTTGTAGAAATGAAAGTAAGAATTATTTGGATGGTATTGGTCACACAATAAAAGGATGTGGATGTGAGGGGGGTAATAGGAGGGCTGCTGTACATTTAACCACCTCAATATCGGACACTTTTATTCACTTCCTGCCCAGGCCAACTTTCGGCTTTCAGCGCTCTCACACTTTGAATAACAATTACTCAGTCATGTAACACTGTATCCAAATTACATTTTTATCTTTTTGTTTTTACACAGATAGAGCTTTCTTTTGGTGGTATTTAACTCCACTAAGTTTTAATTTTTTTGCTATATAAATAAAAAAATACACACATTTTGAAAAAAAAAAAAAAAAAATTTTCTGTTTTAAAATATTAAAAATAAATTATCTTCATAAATTTAAGCCAAACAGTATTCTGTTTCATTTCTTTGGTAAAAAATAAATCAATTCAGTGTATATTGTTTAGTCTGTAGGAAAGCTATAGTCCACAAACTATGGGATATATATATATTTCAGCCGCCAAAACATATCAGCCAAAAATTCCCTTTTCGGCAATGTGCCGAAAGAGAATTTACGCCGATAATATCGCCGAAAATGGGGCGGGGTCTGCTGGGCTCTGCCCCTTGTGCCGCCCATCACTGGGGTGTTTTTTTGGAGCGCCCGTCCTTACTCTCGCCTCCTCCCCTCCCTCCTTGCCCATGCTGCAGGCGGCCCGTGGGGGTCTCCGTTTAATGTTACCCTCTCCCCGAGCAGTGGTTGCATATGGATCCTCAGCCGATGTGTAAATCGGCTGTGCAGGAGCTCGGTCACCATGTTTAGTGTGAAAGTGAAAGCAAGGGAGAGATGTCTAGCACAGTGTGTGCTGTGCTCTCTGCCTCCCCCTACAGTGCAGTACCCGGCATGAAGATTGAAGGTACAGAGCTGAAGCTGCCAATTTTTAAAAAGGCGATCTATATATGTTTGTATGCATGTGTGTGTGTGTGTGTGTGTGTTTATTTGTGTGCATGTGTGTTTTTATATATGTTTGTGTGTGCGCATGTGTGTATGTTTATATGTGTATGTTTATATATATATGTGTGTGTGTGTGTGTGTGTGTGTGTGTGTTATATGTGTGCATGTGTGTAGGTTTATATGTGTGTATTATATTATTATTATACAGGATTTATATAGCGCCAACAGTTTGCGCAGCGCTTTACAACATGAGGGTAGACAGTACAGTTACAATACAAATCAATACAGGAGAGATCAGAGGGCCCTGCTCATTAGAGCTTACAATCTAGAAGGGAGGGTCAAGTTGAAACAAAAAGGTAATAACTGGGGGGGGGGGGGGGGGGGGGGGGATGAGCTGATGGAGAAATGAAAATACAGTTGTTCTGTGTGGGTAGGGTAGGCTTCTCTGAAGAGATTGAGTTTGAGGAAGTGGTGTGACATCCAGACTGATATATCTGATAGTAGATTAGTGATACGTGAGGAGACCAACATTTGTTGGTGGTTGAAGGCCGAAAGGGGGAAACCGTCCGGGAATACCGCAACCGGGAGCTGGGGCGGGCGACACAGCCACGCCGACCACACACAGGCGCCCACCGAGGAGACATGGAAACACAGGGCACCCTAGAGTGACAGGCGGTGAAAATAAAATAGTTTGATAAAGTTATTGTGTAAAGGTGGGACCTAGAGTGGCGAAGAAGTGTGAGAGTGACAGCAATAAATAATTACTTAATAAAATGTGAAACCTTGGTGATGAAAAACATAAAAACCTGAGATGTGAAGATGAGGGTTTTCACCCTGACGTGAAACCAGTGTGCAGTGGAAAACTAAAATAAGATCAAGGTGACTGGTAGACTATAAAATTACCCGGTGTTGCAAGAAAAGGATGTAGTGCAGTAAGAATCACCAGCCCGTACAATAGGGTGTCCCAAGTGTCAACATCCGCCCAGAGCAAAAGGGGATGCCTATAAATGGGCGCCGCTGCGGGAAAGCCCGCCAACGTCACGCACGCTGAGCAAAGAGGTGGGGGAGGAGCCCAGGACGGAAACCGACACCATGTCAGCAGCGGCCCGAGCCACCCCCACACTGCCCGCGAGTGTGGAAACAGCAAACTCTGCGGGCGTGACCACGCCAAAAGAGGCGCCGCACGTCCACCGCGGGTGGCGTGACGTTGATGCTTTCGCTGGCGTGCTTTCCCATAAATCAATTGACAGGGATGGAAATACATGACCTTACCAGGCCGTACATTTCGCTCAAAGTCCCAAATTCCCTTTCCCCCCTTTTTACATTGAACAGGGATGGAAGCTCTTGGTTTGCTCTATTAGCTAAACTTTGATTAATCTGACGATTACCCTGCTCCTGATTGATCTTTTGTTAGTCTCGTCTGTTTTTATCGTTACTTTAATTGTTACCTATGCCACGCCATATTTCTGACCAACTGTGGTCTAATAGTCAATTACTTCACCATTTGATATTTATAGTTTATGTTTCATCTCCTTTGCTGTGTAGGTTGTGTCCGCTTGTGGGTCCGTCTGGCCCCTGCATTGCCCAGGAGCTGCGATGGGCACTGTCAGGCTTTTTTCCCCCTTCCTCTGTTGTGACATGCGAGTGGGTGGGGGCCGGGCTCCGCCATTTCGCATCGACGTCACGCCACCTGCGGTGGACATGCGGTGCCCCTTTTGGTGCGGTCGCGCCCGCGGCGTTTGCTGTTTACACACTCGTGGGCAGCGTGGGGGTGGTTCGAGCTGCTGCTGACATGGTGTCGGTTTCCGTCCCGGGCTCCACCCCTGCCTCTTTGCTCAGCGTGCGTGACGTTGGTGGGCTTTCCCGCGGCGGCGCCCATTTATAGGCGTCCCCTTTTGCTCTGGGTGGATGTTGACACTCGGGACACCCTATTATACGGGCTGGTGATTCTTACTGCACTACATCCTTTTCTTGCAACACCGGGTAATTTTATAGTCTACCAGTCACCTTGATCTTATTTTAGTTTTCCACTGCACACTGGTTTCACGTCAGGGTGAAAACCCTCATCTTCACATCTCAGGTTTTTATGTTTTTCATCACCAAGGTTTCACATTTGATTAAGTAATTATTTATTGCTGTCACTCTCACACTTCTTCGCCACTCTAGGTCCCACCTTGGCCCTACTTTCTTTTCACTCCTTCATAGACATCTTATCATATATTTACACAATAACTTTATCAAACTATTTTATTTTTTTAAATTTTTTTTAAATTCTTTATTTTATTTTTATACATATATATACTTCAATACATCCATTCATCTCTTACATTTTTGTGCTTTATAATTTCATCTCCTTCTTCCATTTCATCCCCATTTCATATCTCCTAGCCTATTTACTCTTAGCCATTGCCTCTGTATTTATCAAAACCATCCGCATCCTTACTAATAACAAAAAAACAACAAAAACACAAAAAAAAAAAAAAAATGTAATTCTCCATCTCTCCCCCTCTCCCCTTCCCCTCCTCCCCTCCCCTCCCAGCCAGCCACCCCATCCCCCCGTCTCCCCAGTCCCATCTCAGCTCTCTCTGTACTCTATATATGGGGTCCATATTTTCCTATACCTTTCATCCTGGTCCTTCATTGCCATTGTAAGATTCTCCATCAATTGTATTTCAGCTATTCTTGTCATCCATTGGGCCCTTGTCGGTGAGCTTTCTTTTTTCCATAGTAAAGGAATACACACTCTAGCTGCTATTATTAGGTGTTTTATTAGGGAGTTTTTAAATTTTTCCATTGATATTGGAAGATCTAGCAACAAAAATGTTGCCGGGTTGTTTCCTAAAGCCCTTCCTGTTATATTTTCTGTTGTTTCCGATACCATTTCCCATAATTCCTTTATTTTTGGGCATCCCCAATAAATATGTGAAATGGTCCCTTCCCTTTCGTGGCACCTCCAACACTTCTCTGAGAGTTGTGGATACATCCGATGTATGGTACTTGGTGTTCTATACCACCTAGATATTATTTTGTATCCCCCTTCTTGGTATCTGCTTGCCACCGAAGCTTTATGATTGAAAATCAATATTTTATTCATTTGTTCTTGGGAAAATGTTATTTCTAAGTCCTTCTCCCACGCTTTCAGGAAGGTTAATTCCTGAGGTATCTCTTCCTCCGTTAATATTCCATAGAAATAGGATAGTGAATGTCTTATCCGGTCCCCTTTTAGGCATATATTTTCAAAATTTGTTAATTTTGCTGTTTCCACACTCGCGGGCAGTGTGGGGGTGGCTCGGGCTGCTGCTGACATGGTGTCGGTTTCCGTCCCGGGCTCCACCCCCGCCTCTTTGCTCAGCGTGCGTGACGTTGGCGGGCTTTCCCGCAGCGGCGCCCATTTATAGGCGTCCCCTTTTGCTCTGGGTGGATGTTGACACTCGGGACACCCTATTATACGGGCTGGTGATTCTTACTGCACTACATCCTTTTCTTGCAACACCGGGTAATTTTATAGTCTACCAGTCACCTTGATCTTATTTTAGTTTTCCACTGCACACTGGTTTCACGTCAGGGTGAAAACCCTCATCTTCACATCTCAGGTTTTTATGTTTTTCATCACCAAGGTTTCACATTTGATTAAGTAATTATTTATTGCTGTCACTCTCACACTTCTTCGCCACTCTAGGTCCCACCTTGGCCCTACTTTTCTTTTCACTCCTTCATAGACATCTTATCATATATTTACACAATAACTTTATCAAACTATTTTATTTTCATCGCCTGTCTCTCTAGGGTGCCCCGTGTTTCCATGTCTCCTCAGTGGGCGCCTGTGTGTGGTCACCGCAGCTGTGTCGCCCGCCCCAGCTCCCGGTTGTGGTATTCCCGGACGGTTTTCCCCTTTTGGCCTTCAACCACCAACAAAGGTACTCTAGTGAGTACCCAGATCCTTCTGGGGGATCTATTTGCTCATCTTGTACCCACTTTAATTACGCTAACCTATTATATCATTTTATTTATTTATTTATTTTTTTAAATATTTTTTATTGGGTTTTCAAAAATAAAAGTATACAAACTTTCCAGACAAACAGGAGTACACAGACTCCTTTATTTTCACTATAAACTATTATATCATTTTAAATTTTAGAAATATGGCTATTAACCTTAAGCTTTACCTTGTATATGGATTATTTACCATCACAGGAATTTTGATGCCCGAGGTCATGCAGGCATTACTGTATAATATTTGTTTATCTATCCAGTCATTGGTGGTCCCTTGGTTTTATCCAGCAATTTTGTTCATATTTAATGATATCATCTGTTATTACCCATTATATCTGTCTTGCCATACAACATTAGCAATCTGTATGTTGATCACTGTACCCAGTGCTAGTACTCAATCTAAATGTTTTGTCAAGTGTTAACATGATTATTTTGGTTACTCTTGTATATATGTATATGAACTATTAAACAATTTATGAACCCACCCAGTGTTGTGTTGCAAATCATGAGCTTCATGTAAAGTCCCAACCTCTCCTTTATCTCCTGTAATATGCCTGCAGTCTCTGACCATCTCCTGTATAAAAAATATTTTTTAAAACCAGTCACTTCCGGTATCGGTGCCGTTTCATTTTTCGGCCTAGTGTATTTTTCATTTTCGGTATCGGTTTCGGCACCAAAAAACCCATTCGGTGCATCCCTAATTATATATATATATATAGTGGCCCTAAGACCGAGACTCATGTGGATCACATAAACACATGACAAGAATTGCAACATAAAAAGACCTGAGGTGTGGCGTTTGGTCATCTGGTAGGTGAGCCAAGAAAAGGGGCCAAAAAAAAGCAGGTAGGGAATATATCTTTATTGGTTCTAAGCTCATTGAGCAAGCTTGGAGAAGGCTAGGGCCATCTCCACTTGAGGGTTCTGAATATATCTGGTGAAGCAGGCGGACTTCCATCTGATCTGCCTAGCTTCTTGATAACATGGTCTGGCACTCCGTGCTGAGATGCGGCTGAGGCTGTGCCAATCCGGAAGGAATGTCCAGAATACCGCCCGGGATCTAGGCCTAAGTTGAGCAGTAGGACACGAACATGTTTGATAAACTGACTGCCAGTCAGGGGGTTGACAAGAAAAGGCAGTAACAGGCTGGAGACTGGCTAGGTAGGTGAGAGAGCAGACGGCCAAGGATGGTTACTTGGCACCAAGCGTTGCTGGTCCTGAAGAAGTTTATATCTACTCCGGGTCCGGTTTGTTGTGTTTTGGAGACCGTAA
>CM053028.1:578890247-578998178 GCA_028564925.1 Lithobates sylvaticus | reverse complement strand
CTGATGCATGCACTGTCACTGCTCACCATCCTCGTGGCCTCCTCAAATGGTGACAGGACAGTGCATGCATCCCTGATCATGCTCCACTGGCGTGGGGAAAAAAAGCCAAGCTCCCCTGACCCTGTCCTGGTGCCGTAGTCGCAAAGGTACTCATTGATGGCCCTCTGCTGCGTGTGCAGTCGCTGCAGCATGGCCAACGTTGAGTTCCACCTGGTGGGCATGTCACATATTAGGCGGTTCTTGGGCAGGTTCAACTCCTTTTGCAGCTCAGCCAGCCGAGCACTGGCATTATACGATCGGCGGAAATGCACACAGACTTTCCTGGCCTGCCTCAGGACATCCTGTAAGCCTGGGTACCTGCCCAAGAACCACTGCACCACCAGGTTGAGGACGTGAGCCATACAGGGCACATGGGTGAGCTGCCCCTGTCGCAGGGCGGAGAGGAGGTTGGTGCCATTATCAGAAACCACCATTCCTGGCTTAAGCTGGCGTGGCGTCAACCCCCTCTCAGCCTGCCCCTGCAGAGCTGCCAGAACCTCTGCCCCAGTGTGGCTCCTGTCCCCCAAACACACCAGCGCAAGCACGGATTGGCATCTTTTTGCCTGTGTACTCGCGTAGCCCCTTGTACGCCTACGGAGCACCGCTGGTTCCGAGGACAGAGCACTCGAAGAGGCCATGGAGGAAGAAGAAGAGGAGGGGGTGGAGGAGAGAGGTGTGTCACAACCAGTAGTAGCATTTTGGAGTCGTGGTGGCGGAACAACCTCCAACACTACTGCACCTTGTCCTGCATCCCTCCCAGCTGCCAAAAGAGTGACCCAATGGGCCGTGAAAGACAGATAACGTCCCTGTCCATGCCTGCTGGACCATGAGTTAGCAGTAATATGCACCTTACCGCTGACCGCCCTGTCCAGCGAGGCATGGACATTGCCTTCCACATGCCGGTAGAGAGACGGAATCGCCTTCCGTGAGAAAAAGTGGCGTTTGGGAACCTGCCACTAAGGAACCGCACATTGAACAAACTCACGGAAGGGGCCGAGTCTACCAACTGAAAAGGCAGCAGTTGAAGTGCTAGCAATTTAGCCAAGCTAGCATTCAACCGCTGGGCATGTGGATGGCTGGGAGTAAACTTCTGCAGCTGGGGCAGGGAAATTTGCCGGTGTACTGCAAGTACTTGGTTGTGACACACCTAATTCTTCACCTTCAGTCCTCTCAGAGCAGCTTTCAGAGAGGACTGAAGATATAGTGGGGTTGGAGATCCCAGCTGATGAGGAGCAAGGAGAGGTCCGCTTTGTTCTTTGGTGTGGGTCTTTAATGTGTGCTTGCCAACGAGCTGCATGGCAGGTCGACATATGTCTGGTCATGCTTGTGGTGCCCAAGCGGCTGATGTTTTGGCCACGCGAGATACGCTTGAGACAAATATTGCAAATAGCAGTGGTGCGATCTGATGTACTCGTCTCAAAAAAGGCCCACACCAAAGAACTTTTGTGATAACGTGCAGAGGCAGCGCCCTGCACAGGCGGAGCTCTGCGGTGTGATTCAGTTGGTGTGCTGGCCTCTAGCTGGCCTCCGGAGGGCATCCTGCCTCGTTGGACATGTGCCGCCGCCGCCTCCTCCTCCTCCTCTCTCCCTTCAGGCACCCACGTGGAGTCAGTGACCTCATCATCCCCTCCCTCTTCACCACTAGAGCAAACCTGGCAGTAAGCTGCAGCTGGTGGAACATGACTGCCAGATTGCTGTCCTTCAGCATCCCCTCTCTCTGCGCGCACACTACTGCCTTCCTCAAGCTGGGTATCGTCATCCGAGTCTTCAACACTGTGCTCAAACAGTTCGGGGGACTCCTCAGGAGGACATGGTGGGTCTAGGGAAGGGGTGCCTGATGATGCCATTGAGTATGCGTTGGCAGCTGCTCTGCCAGTACCCTGAGCCTGGGTGAGAGAGGATGAGGAGGGCTTGGTCATCCATTCTACCAAGCCTTCGGCATGATGCGGCTCAACATGTCCAGCTGCCGAAAACAAGGACAAGCGTGTCCCATGGCCACGTGCTGATGACAATGCACGACCACGACCAGCACTGTTGTCTCTAGAAACAGAGCCTGCTTGCCCTGTGTTCTTGCCTCGGGACTGTCTGCCTCTCCTTGGCGGTCTTCCAGGCATTGTAGTGGGTAGTGTATATTGTGCTGGAGTCACACAGCACACACACTAACTCCTGCAGATGGATGCCTTAGATGACAGCAACAGGGCCCTATGGCAGATAGAGGCTGCCTTAGATGACAAGAACTGGGCTGACACACACACACACACACTAGCTCCTATGTGTGCTGACACACACACACACACACACACTAGCTCCTATGTGTGCTGACACAAACACACTATAGCTCCTATGTGTGATGACAAAAAAATATAGCTCCTATGTGTGCTGACACAAACACACTATAGCTCCTATGTGTGCTGACACAAACACACTATAGCTCCTATGTGTGCTGAAAACACACTATAGCTCCTATGTGTGCTCACAACACACTATAGCTCCTATGTGTGCTGACACAAACACACTATAGCTCCTATGTGTGCTGACAAAAAAATATAGCTCCTTTTTTTTTTAATTCAGTACTTTTTTTATTTTAATTCTTTTCATAACAATACAAGTTTTACATTTAGGCATATATTTCATCCCAGATACATAAACTTCTAGCATTCATCTGCCACACCAGCCACCCACTCACCCCCCCCCCCCCCAAAAGAAAACAAAAAAAAAAAAAAATAATAATATAAAATAAAATAATAATAAGAAAAAAAAAAAAATAATAATAATACTAATAATAATAAAAAGAAAAAAAAAAAAAAAAAAAAAAGGGAGAATTTTTTCCTCTGCCGCCTCCACCTGTATTCACCTCCTCCAGCCCCCTCAGCCCTCCCCCCATCCTCCCATCCCCTCCAAATATCAACCTCTACCCATGTTGGTTCATCTTTTATTTTCATTATCCCAGGTCTCTACCCATCTTTTCCAAATAGCATCAAATTTGTCTCGACTCCCTCTATGTGTATAAATAAATTCCTCCTTTAATATAGTTTCTTTTATTTGTGTTCTCCATTCTTCAACCGTCGGAGGATATATAGATATCCATTTCTGGGCTATTAGTTTTCGTGCCTGAAATAGGCCTCTCGTCAGTGCGGTATGGATATTTTTTGAGATATTTGGTTCCGCCACTATATTTAATAAGCATAGATTTGGATCTAATAACATTTCTATTCCTAGTACACTATTTATATTTTGGATTATATCCTGCCAATATCGATGGAGTTTGGGACATCTCCACAACATGTGTATTAAATTAGCCGGTGCGCCACTACATCGAGGGCATAAAGGGGACTCTCTGCGTTTCCACTTAAATAATTTCTCAGGTGTATAGTATGATCTATGCGTAATAAAGATTTGTGTTAGTTTTTGAGTATCCGACAGTGATACCTTTGGGATCGCAGACAAGACCTCCGACCACTGAGCATCAGTCAGTGCTCCCAGGTCTCGCTCCCATTGCTTCCTAGCCGGCACCTCTACCTCTTCCTCAAATTTTTTCTGCATTATCTCATAAATTTTAGATATAAGTCCCTTCTTTTGGTCCCTATTCTTCAACAGTGTTGTTATTTTGGATTCGTTAAGCATAAATACAGATGTACGGGCCTGGACATGAAAGGCATGTCTAAGCTGGAGATATTGAAAGAACCTCTGTCTTGGAATCCTAAATTCCTCAGATATTTGCGCAAATGATTTTATATTATCATTCCAAAACAGTTGTTCCACAAATCTCAGCCCCTGAGTTTGCCAAAACCCAAATCCCTCCAATCTCTGTACTTCCTCATAATTTGCGTTATTCCATATTGGTGTATAGGAGGTATAGCCAGCAATACTAGTAATCTTTTTTATTGCTAGCCATACCTTATTAAATAGTCCGCCTGTTATGAATTTCTTATCTTTTTGAAAAGTTTTAGTCTCTAGTAGGGACATCAATGAATATCCTTTACCCAGTGGGAGTAATAATGCTTGTATCGGATCATTCTCATCTACTTCTGTCCAGCCATAGAAATGCTGGGTTTGTGAGGCCAAAAAATAATTTTTTGGATGTGGGATAGCGAGTCCCCCCTCATCTTTGGCCAGCATTAAAGTTGTTAGTTTAATACGTGCATATTTTTTCTTCCAGATAAGTTCGCGAAAAAGCGATTCTATCCTTTTAAACCAAAATGCAGCTATCCACATCGGGCAGTTGTGAAAGATATATAATAATTGTGGGGCCCAGATCATCTTTATAAGATTTGCCCTTCCAATCACGGTTAATGGAAGTTTGCACCAGGTCTGACATTTATCTTTGAGCCTAGTCAATAATGGTCTAAGGTTAAGGTCAATATAATCCCCCACTTTCCGTGTTACCTCAATCCCTAAGTACCTAATTCTGTGTTTTATTTGAATTTGTTTAGCACAGTCTGGTAAAGAAGTGTTTGCATTATGTAGCGGCATTAACACCGATTTCTCCCAGTTGATGCGAAACCCAGAGAGCTGTCCAAATGCAGATACAAGATTCATGAGTTCCTCTAAGGATTTTGTGGGGTCACTAAGGAAAATTAAGGCATCATCTGCATACAAAGCCATTTTATCCTCTCTTCCTGCACGTTGGAATCCCTCTATCCCCGCAGACTGTCTGACTGCAGCGGCCAGTGGTTCCACTGCCAATGCAAACAGCAAGGGGGATAGAGGGCAACCCTGTCTAGTCCCCCGGGACAACGGGAAAGCTGGTGACATAGTGTCATTGATCCTCAACTTTGCCCTGGGGTCTTTATATAGTATTTTTAGCCAGGTTATAAAGCCTGGGCCTATGCCAAAGGCAATCAGTACCATCCATAGATATTCCCATTCTACCATGTCAAAAGCCTTCTGAGCATCCAATGACAGGATGGCACCAGCTCCCCCATTATCCATTGGTAATTGTAGATTCAGAAAGAGCCTGCGAATGTTTGTTGCTGCTGATCTGGAGGGGATGAAGCCTGTTTGATCCCTATGGATCAGAGTATCAATGTATCTAGACAATCTATTTGCCAGGACCTTGGCTAGTATTTTAACATCAGATGTAAGGAGAGATATTGGCCGATAAGAGCCAGGCTTTAGTGGGTCTTTATCCGGTTTTAAAATTATAATTATTATTGTTTCCATCATTGATTTAGGGAGTTCCCGTGTGATATATGCTGCATTCAGTACTTCAAGAAGTTCTGGGATCAAGATCTGACCGTATATTTTATATATCTCCACGGGGAGTCCATCCATCCCTGGAGATTTATTGTTTTGAATTTGTCCCACTGCTTCCTCCAGCTCTACCATAGTTATAGGGGTATCCAAGGATTCTCTTTCCATTGAATTCAATTTGGGCATAGTTAACTTGTCTAAGAATTGTTCAGTCTTTTCCTTTACATTTAGGATTTCAGATTCATACAACCGTGAATAGAAATCTACAAATATCTTTTGGATACCCTCTGTATCATACTTTACTATCCCCTTTTCGTCTTCAATGGCAACTATACTGGATGGGCCTTCCTGGTTCCGTGCTATCATTGCTAACATATGACCCACCTGTTCCCCCATTTCGTAGTGCTTTTGGTTCTGCATGAATCTAGTATTTTCGGCCTTAGTTATAATCAAATTTTTATATAGCATCTGTACGTCCTGCCATGCTCTAAATTTCTCCTCATTAGAATCTAATATGTAGTCTTGTTCGGTCTGCTTAACTCTTTGGGTTATCTCTTCCTCCCGCTGTCTTGTGGCTAGTTTAATTTTAGATATTTCTTTAATTATTAAGCCTCTGAGGTATGCTTTCATTGTATCCCACACCATTAACGCTGAAGCTGAGCCCTTATTATCTCCAAAAAAGCCCATTAGCAGATGTTTTATTTTACTACTCTCTGGAATCAGGGACAGCCACTGTGGATTAACTTTCCACATTGGCCGGATCAACTGTTCCGTCCACTCTAAAGTCAAAGTTAATGGGGAGTGGTCCGAGATTCCCCTTGATTCGTACTGAATTGTTTTGACTAATTGGAGAAAATGACCATTTCCCAAAGCCATGTCGATTCTGGATAATGATCTATATGTACTTGAGTAGCATGAGTATTCTTTACTATCCGGGTATCTTACTCTCCATACATCTGATAGACCCATCTCTTGTATCTGGTTGGCCCATCTTGTGGTCTTTCCCCCTCCATTACTCTTTTTGTTGCTATGTCTGTCCAGCTCTTCATTTAATACATTATTGAAGTCCCCAATTATCACTGTAGGAACATCAGGCCATTGCGCCATCTTTTCAAAAACCTTTTTTAACACATCGTCCATTATATGGTGGGGGAATATACACATTTACCAAGAGGATTATTCTATCATTTATGGAGCATAACAACATTAAATATCGGCCAATCGGGTCTTTAATACACTGCCTACAGGTAAACCTAATAGAGTTTGAGATCAAAATACTAACTCCACGGGAGTATGTTGAGTATATAGCATGAAATCCATGTTTATATTTAAATTTATCAAACATTTTATCATCCTCCTTCCCCTTATGTGTCTCCTGCAGGCAGATTATTGCGGGATCATAGAATTCAATTAGTTCTTTTACCGCGCTTCTCTTTCTGTTATCCCCCAATCCTCTGACATTCCAAGACATCACTTTAATTTTACTTGTCATTTTGCGTTAAAATAAAAAGTAAAGACAAGAATAAAGAATAAAGAGTAAGAGTTTTTTGGGGTATAACCATGATCCCTGAAGGATAGAAGACGGGGGGAGAGAAAAAGCCAGGAGGAGGAGGAGGAGGAGGAGGAGCAGCAAAAAGAAAAAAAAAGAGAAAAATAAAAGAAAAAAAAAAAAAATGATGGGGGAGCCCACCCCCACACACACCACCCACCCTTATAACCACCCCCCTCCCCAACCCTGTTTCACTCCATAAAATCCTACTACTTCCATCCCCCCCTCCCCCCTCCCAACTCACTTCAATCTGTATCTGGACACTATCATCCCAAGCTGAAAGTCCCTCCCTAGTGGGGGGGGGGAATCAGCTACAACAACATACTTCTTGTCCACACGGGACCCATACTGGGGGCCCACTGTAACTATTTCCAACGTTACGGCTGTACTATGTAGCTACCCAGGTGGGGCAGGAGGAATAACCCCCCCCCGCCTCCCTGGGAAAAAAAAAATGAAAAAAAAAAAGACTACAGGTAGACTCTGAAGGTGAAAAATCCCCCTCTCATCTGACTCCATCTTATCTACTCTTCAATAATTATGCCTAAGCTATTCCTTTCTTCCATCCAGCCATGTACTAACTGCGTCGGGTGTATCAAAAAATTGAACTCCATCCCGATCTGTAATACGTAATTTTGACGGAAACAACATTGCATATTTAATCTTTAGTGAAAATAATCGCCGTTTGACATCCTTAAATTTCGCCCTCTGCTTCTGTACTTCCACCGAAAAATCCGGATAGAAGGATACTTTATGGCCCTTATGCTCAATGTTGCCTCTCTGTCTTGCTTTAGACAATATATTATCTCTATCTTGGTAATTCAATAATCTAATAATAATTGGCCTGGGTCTATCTCCGGTGGAAGGGGCGCGGCTTCTTATACGATGTGCTCGTTCTATTGCAAACGTTTTAGAGAAGCCTTCCACCCCGAAAATGTCCATTAACCATTTTTCAAAAAATGTAACAGCTGATTGGCCTTCTTCTTGTTCCGGTAGACCTAGTATGCGGACATTGTTGCATCTTTGTCTATTCTCCATTTCTTCCATTCTTTGATTTTGATCCCTTGTCTGTGTTTTTATCAAATGTGTATCCTTTTTTATCAACGGTATTGAGTCCTCCAATTCTCCTACTCTTGTTTCCACCGCAGTAGTTCTTTCACATATTTTCTGATTCTCATATCTCATAGTTGCAATGTCTCCTTTTAGTTCTAACATCTGATTTGTTAATGATAACAGTGAATTATTACAAGCCTGCACTGCCATAAGAACGTCCCTCAAGGTTGGTTCCACCATTACCAGGGGGGGTTGGGGTACTACAGCGTATATTTACGTCTTTATTTATTTGTTTTTCATCCATTTGTCTGTTCATCTCGTCATCTGGTGTTTCTGTGCATCCACTGGGGTCTGTTATTGATATCCCAGACGTATTTGCAGTCGATCTCCCCTTCAACCCCCATGAAACTCGTGGGATTCGAGATGTCTGTACTGTTTCATGCTCCTTCTGCCAATTTTCCATTGTGTCAAAGTTTACCACTGGTTCACCACTTTCTTGCAAAATTAGTTTTGCTGGGTTGAGGGGGTCTATTCCTTGGGTAGCCAGGTTTCCTATAGGCCCCTTTTTCAGCTATTTCTGACTTTTCATGGATTCTTTTTTATCTGGGCCTACTGTATAGGACTCCTCCTGGGTTTTCAATGCTTTCTCCATTTCTGCTTCCTGTTCCCTCCTCCTTTGCCGTGTCATATTCCACTAATCTCCTTAAAAAGGAAAAAATCACACTACACAGGCAAATATCTCGCCTTTTTGTAAAAAAAAAAAAAAAAAAAAAAAAAAAAAGAAGAAGAAGGAGGGGCAGGATCAACTGTCAATCGATCTACAACTCTGTAAAGTTTTTAGTGGTTATAGTTCATGCCACATAGCATTTGTTCATTTGATAATAGTGAACTGTGTTAGCTAACTGTTAGCAATTTATTACATTTAAACACTTATCATTTCAACAGTTTAGTGACAGATTGTGGTTGTCCCCTGTTGAATGAAGTCCATTAGCAGCTTTTTAGGAGTGGCAGTAGTTTATCAGCTGTTCACAATGCTAACGGCTTGGTATGATTAGTCTCCTTTAGCTCATTCCTCAATATTTCCCTTATTTAATAGCAATTAGACATGTCTTTATATACAAGCAGGACACATGTCACCATCAGCCGTTGAAACTCTGGTCATATAACTTTCACTCAGCAGTTAGTGAAAAATAAAACAGTCCATCAGCATGCCGAGTTTGTTTATAAATTGTCAGCAGTTGTTTTGTTAATAGTATCCAATTCACAATTGATACTTTACACATCAGTTTATAGTTGATAACTATTTAGATCTGTATATCCGTAAATATCAACAATTCCACAATACTATCCAGTTAGCTGTTATCAGTATCCACAGCAAAATTAACAATAATTCAATTACTGGTGTCAGTCTTTGAGATCAAAACCAACACATTTAGTTGGAGAATTTGGTAGAAAACCAGATCATTTTATGGCATTTGTATGAGGCTTTTATATGTAGCAGTAGCAACAATGTAGCATGTCTTTGAGCAGTCCAAGAAAATATAGCTCCTATGTGTGCTCACAACACACTATAGCTCCTATGTGTGCTGACACAAACACACTATAGCTCCTATGTGTGCTGACACAAACACACTATAGCTCCTATGTGTGCTGACAACACACTATAGCTCCTATGTGTGCTGACAAAAAAATATAGCTCCTATGTGTGCTGACAACACACACACTAGCTCCTATGTGTGCTGACACAAACACAATATAGCTCCTATAAATCCCTGCCTGCCTGCCTGGGATGGGACAGAAGGTTGGGACAGAAAGTTAGGGTGCAATGCTGTTATAACAGCACTGCAATGGGTGCTACTGCAATGCTGTACTAACAGCATGCACACACCAGACTAATCCCCAGCAGCAGATAATGTCACACACTCAGCAGTGCAATCAGCAGAAATGATCAGTATTCAATGAATCAGCAATGGTTTAGCAATGAATGAATCTATCAGCAGTCTGCCTATTCACTCTATCAAGCCGGAACACATGTGCCCTGGGCCGACGGCGCGGCTGCCTTTTATACAGTGGGGCGTGTACAAAAGCCCCTGAGCTTTAATTGGCTACAGGCGTCCTGCAAGTAGCCAATTATTGTTCTCCTCACTGCCGGCGCTGTGATTGGCCAAGCATGCGGGGTCACAGTGCATGCTTGGCATCATCAGCCAGCAATGCACTGCGCCGGCCGCAATGCATTGCGGGCCGCTCGCATCACACGAATGTGATGCGAACGGCCCAAATAGTTCTGGGCTCGCCGAGCGGGCGAACGCCCGGTGCTCGATTCGAACGTGGGTTCGAATCGAACACCGGGCCCATCCTTAATGGACAGTCCCTCCATACCAGGACCTGTGAACTGGGGAAGACGCCTGCCTGGTCGTCCTCTCCTCTGCTCCTTTCCCCCTGCTTTCTCCACCCCAGGCTCTCCACTGGTGTCTGGTAAGTTACTTAACTTCCACTGTTCCAGAGTTGTGCCATCCTTGTTGTGTGCCCAGCCTGTGCTATGAACTTAACCCTTAGTGTGCCAGTTATGCCATTCTTGCTGTCTGCACAGCTTTGTGCTAGGAACCTAATCCTTTGTCATGCCCTTCTCTGAGGACTTAACCCTTTGCCATGCCCTGTGCTGAGGACTGAATCCATGTTGTATCCAATGACTGCCTACCCTTGCTGTGTGTCTGTACTACTGCCCTGTGTTGTGGACTTATAAGAGAAGTATGGGTTTCCTTTTTTTTCAGTATTAATCCTTATGAGCGTCTAGAATCTAAAACTCTTTCCTGCCCTCTGAGAAGTGTACGCTTTATGTTAAACAAATAAATACCTGTAGGAGGGGCAACAGAATTTCTTGGAGTGTCATGCCAACAATCTGGTCTGGATCCATCCCCTTTCCTCTCCTCTCTGTGATTGATGTCGGCTCCGAGCTCTCTGCTCATTCCCAAGACTTCACACTGTGTTGCATCACGTCACATGACTTCATCAGGGGCAATCTTGGGGTTCCCTGATTAAGTCGTGACGTGACGCAACACGTAGGACCCCCCGTGACCGGCAGTAATGTGTGACACCATCTCATGCTGAGTATACAGATGTTTTTATGCACTGTTTCTATTTGCTGAATGTAAGAGTCTTTTTAATGGAATAAAGTGTTGTTATTTACAATATCACCCCATTGGAGGCATTTTATGAGCAGATGTATTGGTGTCTTAAAGGGGCCATTTGCGTCTTAAAAAGAACCAGTATCATATTATCCTGTGTATCTATCTATTTGCATGAAGTGAAGATCATTGGTGTGTCCTGGAAGTCCACTAAGCTGAACCAAAAGGATTGTATGTGTTATAAATAAGGTGAGGATTCTGAGAGCAAGCACAGAGGTGGAAGTGCACTGCAATGATTATTTATGAACACATGAGGACTTTTTTCTGTATAGAAGAAGGTGGTGGGTATTATATCACACACTTGAAGAGTGGAACATTTCAGCCTATACCTATATGAACTTATTGTATTCACTATAGTGTGTGCATACTCTATTTGGTTATTCATACTGTTTGTGAAGTTGTATGCAATATTTGCACTATTGTATTTATTGATATATCATTTTATTTTAGTAGTTGAACACATATTTGGCTATCGATTGTGAGGCTGTGACACCCCATGCTACACTGCATTATCACTCAGACTGTGGAAACACAATAGGGGCTGCAGAAGCCAATACACCTGATATAAGATTTATGTATAGTTTTCATATATTTATATCAATTTTAGGTAGGTTCAAAGCATATATAGCATAAAAGGGGAACTCCTTGCATAAAAAACAAGGCACATTCACATTTTCAGGTGCCCAACATACAATGGCACTATTACATAAGGCTTAGTGTCCTAGAAGAGCCCACCGCCCCATACAGGTAATTCTGGACCCGGCGTGAATTCCAGCACCGCGCTAATCATGAATGGTCCATCAGTGATGTCACTTTTGGGTACCAAACGTCCAGTTAGAGCAGTCCTGGAATGCACACCAGCTCCAGAACTACCTGGATAGGGCAGAGGCACTTGTTTATGAGACTAAGCCTTAAACTGACCTCTGAACCCTGCCTCACTCACCGCTAACCTCTGAACTTTGCCTCGCTCACCACTGACCTCTGTACTCCACATTGCTGCATTGCTCACCACTGACCTCTGAACTCCACATTGCTCACCACTGACCTCTGAACTCTACATTGCTCAGCACTGACCTCTAGACTTTGCCTCCCTCACCATTGACCTCTGAACTCCACATTGTTCCATCGCTCACCACTGACCTCTGAACTCCTCACTCACCACTGACCTCTGAACTTTGCTTTGCTCCATCCCTCAACACCGACCTCTGAACTTCGCCTTGCTTACCACTGACCTCGGAACTCTGCCTTGCTCACCTCTGAGCTCTGCCTCGTTCACCACTGACCTCCACCTTGCTCACCATTGAACTCCAAATTTGTTAACAGTGGAAGCATTCCTCACCCTGCAGCTGTGTGTATGCAAGCTCCTTCATATGTGGGGTTGGAATGCCTCGGCCACTTATGTTTGACTATCCGCACGGATAGTTTTGCTGTGTTTGGACTTATGTCTGAGCATGCCTAGGCTGATTTCTGAGGGGGTTGGTGTTTTTTTTACATTTTTTATATATACAGTATATATTATACAGTTGGGCTCATAAGTTTACATACCCTGGCAGAATTTGATTTCTTAGCCATTTTCCAGAGAATATGAATGATAACACAAAAACTTTTCTTTCGCTCATGGTTAGTGTTTGGCTGAAGCCATTTATTATCAATTAACGGTGTTTACTCTTTTTTAAATCATAATGGCAACAGAAACTACCCAAATGACCCTGATTAAAAGTTTACATACCCCAGTTCTTAATACCGTGTATTGCCCCCTTTAACGTCAATGACAGCTCGTTTGTGGTATTTGTGGATGGCGGCTCTTTATCTTCTCAGATGGTAAAGCTGCCCATTCCTCTGGGCAAAAAGCCTCCAGTTCCTGTAATTTCTTGGGCTGTCTTGCATGAACGGCACGTTTGAGATCTCCCCAGAGTGACTCAATGATATTGAGGTCAGCAGACTGAGATGGCCACTCCAGAACCTTCACTTTATTCTGCTGCAGTCAATGACAGGTCGACTTGGCCTTGTGTTTTGGATCATTGTCGTGTTGGAATGTCCAAGTATGTCCCATGCACAGCTTCCTGGCTAATGAATGCAAATGTTCCTCCAGTATTTTTTGATAACATACTGCATTCATCTTGCCAACAATTTTGACCAAATTTCCTGTGCCTTTGTAGCTCACACATCCCTGATCCACCTAAATACCTTTCATCATAGGCCTTGTTGACTCCTCTCCAAATGTAGCGTAAATGGTTGTAGCCAAAAAGCTAAATTTTGGTCTCATCACTAAGGATGGGCCCGGTGCTCGATGCGAACCCACGTTCGCATCGAGCACCGGGCGTTCGCTCGCTCGGCGAGCCCAGAACTATTTTGGCCGCTCGCATCACGTTCGTGTGATGCGAGCGGCCCCGCAATGCATTGCGGCCGGCGCGGCCGACGCAGTGCATTGCTGGCTGATGATTGGCCAAGCATGCACTGTGACCCCGCATGCTTGGCCAATCACAGCCCCGGAAACTCGAAGAGCCATAATTGGCTACAGGCAGGACGCCTGTAGCCAATTACAGCTCAGGGGCTGTAGTACACGCCCCCCCCCTATAAAACGCCGCCACGCCGTCTGCGCCGGTCACATGCTGTTCCGGCGCAGATTGAGCAGGCTGTTTCTGTGACACTCTGCTGCATTTAGATAGTTAGAGAGATTCACTTACAGAGATTGAGTTAGATAGATTCAGTTACAAAGATTGATTGACAAAGAGGGGCTTGTAGTGTGCTCGTGGCAGGCAGGCAGAGCTCCTATATTTTGTTACCAGAAGCACCTATAGGACTTGTAGTGTGTTCGTGGCAGGCAGGCAGAGCTCCTATATTTTGTTACCAGAAGCACCTATAGGACTTGTAGTGTGTTAGTGGCAGGCAGGCAGAGCTCCTATATTTTGTTACCAGAAGCACCTATAGGACTTGTAGTGTGTTCGTGGCAGGCAGGCAGAGCTCCTATATTTTGTTACCAGAAGCACCTATAGGACTTGTAGTGTGTTAGTGGCAGGCAGGCAGAGCTCCTATATTTTGTTACCAGAAGCACCTATAGGACTTGTAGTGTGTTCGTGGCAGGCAGGCAGAGCTCCTATATTTTGTTACCAGAAGCACCTATAGGACTTGTAGTGTGTTAGTGGCAGGCAGGCAGAGCTCCTATATTTTGTTACCAGAAGCACCTATAGGACTTGTAGTGTGTTCGTGGCAGGCAGGCAGAGCTCCTATATTTTGTTCCCAGAGGCACCTATAGGACTTGAAGTGTGTTAGTCCCATTACACACACAGAGCTATATTTTCTTCCCAGAAGCACCTATAGGACTTGAAGTGTGTTAGTCCCATTACACACACAGAGCTATATTTTCTTCCCAGAAGCACCTATAGGACTTGAAGTGTGTTAGTCCCATTACACACACAGAGCTATATTTTGTTCCCAGAAGCACCTATAGGACTTGAAGTGTGTTAGTCCCATCACACACACAGAGCTATATTTTGTTCCCAGAAGCACCTATAGGACTTGAAGTGTGTTAGTCCCATTACACACACAGAGCTATATTTTCTTCCCAGAAGCACCTATAGGACTTGAAGTGTGTTAGTCCCATCACACACACAGAGCTATATTTTGTTCCCAGAAGCACCTATAGGACTTGAAGTGTGTTAGTCCCATCACACACACAGAGCTATATTTTCTTCCCAGAAGCACCTATAGGACTTGAAGTGTGTTAGTCCCATCACACACACAGAGCTATATTTTGTTCCCAGAAGCACCTATAGGACTTGAAGTGTGTTAGTCCCATCACACACACAGAGCTATATTTTGTTCCCAGAAGCACCTATAGGACTTGAAGTGTGTTAGTCCCATTACACACACAGAGCTATATTTTGTTTCCAGAAGCACCTATAGGACTTGAAGTGTGTTAGTCCCATCACACACACAGAGCTATATTTTGTTCCCAGAAGCACCTATAGGACTTGAAGTGTGTTAGTCCCATCACACACACAGAGCTATATTTTGTTCCCAGAAGCACCTATAGGACTTGAAGTGTGTTAGTCCCATTACACACACAGAGCTATATTTTCTTCGCAGAAGCACCTATAGGACTTGAAGTGTGTTAGTCCCATCACACACACAGAGCTATATTTTGTTCCCAGAAGCACCTATAGGACTTGAAGTGTGTTAGTCCCATCACACACACAGAGCTATATTTTGTTCCCAGAAGCACCTATAGGACTTGAAGTGTGTTAGTCCCATCACACACACAGAGCTATATTTTGTTCCCAGAAGCACCTATAGGACTTGAAGTGTGTTAGTCCCATTACACACACAGAGCTATATTTTGTTCCCAGAAGCACCTATAGGACTTGAAGTGTGTTAGTCCCATCACACACACAGAGCTATATTTTGTTCCCAGAAGCACCTATAGGACTTGAAGTGTGTTAGTCCCATTACACACACAGAGCTATATTTTGTTCCCAGAAGCACCTATAGGACTTGAAGTGTGTTAGTCCCATCACACACACAGAGCTATATTTTCTTCCCAGAAGCACCTATAGGACTTGAAGTGTGTTAGTCCCATTACACACACAGAGCTATATTTTCTTCCCAGAAGCACCTATAGGACTTGAAGTGTGTTAGTCCCATTACACACACAGAGCTATATTTTCTTCCCAGAAGCACCTATAGGACTTGAAGTGTGTTAGTCCCATCACACACACAGAGCTATATTTTGTTCCCAGAAGCACCTATAGGACTTGAAGTGTGTTAGTCCCATCACACACACAGAGCTATATTTTGTTCCCAGAAGCACCTATAGGACTTGAAGTGTGTTAGTCCCATTACACACACAGAGCTATATTTTGTTCCCAGAAGCACCTATAGGACTTGAAGTGTGTTAGTCCCATCACACACACAGAGCTATATTTTCTTCCCAGAAGCACCTATAGGACTTGAAGTGTGTTAGTCCCATTACACACACAGAGCTATATTTTCTTCCCAGAAGCACCTATAGGACTTGAAGTGTGTTAGTCCCATTACACACACAGAGCTATATTTTCTTCCCAGAAGCACCTATAGGACTTGAAGTGTGTTAGTCCCATCACACACACAGAGCTATATATTTTGTTCCCAGAAGCACCTATAGGACTTGAAGTGTGTTAGTCCCATCACACACACAGAGCTATATTTTGTTCCCAGAAGCACCTATAGGACTTGAAGTGTGTTAGTCCCATTACACACACAGAGCTATATTTTGTTCCCAGAAGCACCTATAGGACTTGAAGTGTGTTAGTCCCATCACACACACAGAGCTATATTTTGTTCCCAGAAGCACCTATAGGACTTGAAGTGTGTTAGTCCCATCACACACACAGAGCTATATTTTCTTCCCAGAAGCACCTATAGGACTTGAAGTGTGTTAGTCCCATTACACACACAGAGCTATATTTTGTTCCCAGAAGCACCTATAGGACTTGAAGTGTGTTAGTCCCATCACACACACAGAGCTATATTTTCTTCCCAGAAGCACCTATAGGACTTGAAGTGTGTTAGTCCCATTACACACACAGAGCTATATTTTCTTCCCAGAAGCACCTATAGGACTTGAAGTGTGTTAGTCCCATCACACACACAGAGCTATATTTTGTTCCCAGAAGCACCTATAGGACTTGAAGTGTGTTAGTCCCATTACACACACAGAGCTATATTTTCTTCCCAGAAGCACCTATAGGACTTGAAGTGTGTTAGTCCCATCACACACACAGAGCTATATTTTGTTCCCAGAAGCACCTATAGGACTTGAAGTGTGTTAGTCCCATCACACACACAGAGCTATATTTTGTTCCCAGAAGCACCTATAGGACTTGAAGTGTGTTAGTCCCATTACACACACAGAGCTATATTTTGTTCCCAGAAGCACCTATAGGACTTGAAGTGTGTTAGTCCCATCACACACACAGAGCTATATTTTCTTCCCAGAAGCACCTATAGGACTTGAAGTGTGTTAGTCCCATCACACACACAGAGCTATATTTTCTTCCCAGAAGCACCTATAGGACTTGAAGTGTGTTAGTCCCATTACACACACAGAGCTCCTATATATTCTTCTCAGCAGCACCCACAGGACTTCTAGTGTGTTAGTGGCATCACACAGAGCTCCTCTATTTTCTTTGCATAAGCACCCACAGGACTTCTAGTGTGTTAGTGGCATCACACAGAGCTCCTCTATTTTCTTTGCAGAAGCACCCATAGGACTTCTAGTGTGTTAGTGGCATCACACAGAGCTCCTATATATTCTTCTCAGCAGCACCCACAGGACTTCTAGTGTGTTAGTGGCATCACACAGAGCTCCTCTATTTTCTTTGCATAAGCACCCACAGGACTTCTAGTGTGTTAGTGGCATCACACAGAGCTCCTCTATTTTCTTTGCATAAGCACCCACAGGACTTCTAGTGTGTTAGTGGCATCACACAGAGCTCCTCTATTTTCTTTGCAGAAGCACCCATAGGACTTCTAGTGTGTTAGTGGCATCACACAGAGCTCCTATATATTCTTCTCAGCAGCACCCACAGGACTTCTAGTGTGTTAGTGGCATCACACAGAGCTCCTATATATTCTTCTCAGCAGCACCCACAGGACTTCTAGTGTGTTAGTGGCATCACACAGAGCTCCTCTATTTTCTTTGCATAAGCACCCACAGGACTTCTAGTGTGTTAGTGGCATCACACAGAGCTCCTCTATTTTCTTTGCATAAGCACCCACAGGACTTCTAGTGTGTTAGTGGCATCACACAGAGCTCCTCTATTTTCTTTGCAGAAGCACCCATAGGACTTCTAGTGTGTTAGTGGCATCACACAGAGCTCCTATATATTCTTCTCAGCAGCACCCACAGGACTTCTAGTGTGTTAGTGGCATCACACAGAGCTCCTATATATTCTTCTCAGCAGCACCCACAGGACTTCTAGTGTGTTAGTGGCATCACACAGAGCTCCTCTATTTTCTTTGCATAAGCACCCACAGGACTTCTAGTGTGTTAGTGGCATCACACAGAGCTCCTCTATTTTCTTTGCAGAAGCACCCATAGGACTTCTAGTGTGTTAGTGGCATCACACAGAGCTCCTATATATTCTTCTCAGCAGCACCCACAGGACTTCTAGTGTGTTAGTGGCATCACACAGAGCTCCTCTATTTTCTTTGCATAAGCACCCACAGGACTTCTAGTGTGTTAGTGGCATCACACAGAGCTCCTCTATTTTCTTTGCATAAGCACCCACAGGACTTCTAGTGTGTTAGTGGCATCACACAGAGCTCCTCTATTTTCTTTGCAGAAGCACCCATAGGACTTCTAGTGTGTTAGTGGCATCACACAGAGCTCCTATATTTTCTTCTCAGCAGCACCCACAGGACTACCGACTACAATGGCTGGAAGACCGCCAAGGGGAGGCAGAGCGTGCAGAGCCAAGAACACAGGGCAGGCAGGCTCTGTTTCTAGTGGACGTGGCCGTGGACGTGGACGTGGTCGTGCATCGTCATCAGCACGTGGCCATGGGACACGCGCGTCTTTGTTTTCGGCAGCTGGACATGTGGAGCCGCATCATGCTGAAGGCTTGGTAGAATGGATGACCAAGCCCTCCTCATCCTCCTCATCCTCTCTCACCCAGGCTCAGGGTACTGACAGAGCATCATCAGCCACCCCTTCCCTAGACCCACCATGTCCTCCTGAGGAGTCCCCCGAACTCTTTGAGCACAGTGTTGGGTACATGCTCCAGGAGGATGCCCAACGATTCGAAGGCTCGGATGACGATACCCAGCTTGAGGAATCTGGCAGTACAGTTCCACCAGCTGCAGCTTACTGCCAGGTTTGCTCTAGTGGTGAAGAGGGAGGGGATGATGAGGTCACTGACTCCACGTGGGTGCCTCAAGGGAGAGAGGATGAGGAGGAGGACGAGGAGGAGGAGGATGCGGCGTCACATGTCCAACGAGGCAGGATGCCCCCTGGAGGCCAGGTAGAGGCCAGCACAGCAACTGTACAACACCGCAGAGCTCCGCCTGTGCAGGGCGCTGCCTCTGCACGTTATCAGAAAAGTTCTTTGGTGTGGGCCTTTTTTGAGACGAGTGCAGCAGATCGCACCACTGCTATTTGCAATATTTGTCTCAAGCGTATCTCGCGTGGCCAAAACATCAGCCGCTTGGGCACGACAAGCATGACCAGACATATGGCGACCTGCCATGCAGCTCGTTGGCAGGCACACATAAAAGACCCACACCAAAGAACTAAGCGGACCTCTCCTTGCTCCTCCTCAGCTGGGATCTCCATCCCCACTACACCTTCAGTCCTCTCTGAAAGCTGCTCTGAGAGGACTGAAGGTGTAGAATTCGGTGTGTCACAACCAAGTACTTGCAGTACACCGACGTCCGAATGCAGCAGGCAAATTTCCCTGCCCCAGCTGCTGGACCGTAGAAAGAAGTACACTCCCAGCCATCCACATGCCCAGCGGTTGAATGCTAGCCTTGCTAAATTGCTAGCACTTCAACTGCTGCCTTTTCAGTTGGTAGACTCGGCCCCCTTCCGTGAGTTTGTTCAATGTGCGGTTCCTCAGTGGCAGGTTCCCAAACGCCACTTTTTCTCGCGGAAGGCGATTCCGTCTCTCTACCGGCATGTGGAGGGCAATGTCCATGCCTCGCTGGACAGGGCGGTCAGCAGTAAGGTGCATATTACCGCTGACTCATGGTCCAGCAGGCATGGACAGGGACGGTACCTTTCTTTCACGGCCCATTGGGTCACTCTATTGGCAGCTGGGAGGGATGCAGGACAAGGTGCAGTAGTGTTGGAGGTTGTTCCGCCACCACGCCTCCAAAACGCGACTACTGCTACTGGTTGTGACACACCTCTCTCCTCCACCCCCTCCTCTTCTTCTTCCTCCAGTGCTCTGTCCTTGGAACCAGCGGTGCTCCGTAGGCGTACAAGGGGCTACGCAAGTACGCAGGCAAAAAGATGCCATGCCGTGCTTGCGCTGGTGTGTTTGGGGGACAGGAGCCACACTGGGCCAGAGGTTCTGGCAGCTCTGCAGGGGCAGGCCGAGAGGTGGTTGACGCCACGTCAGCTTAAGCCAGGAATGGTCGTTTCTGACAATGGCACCAACCTCCTCTCCGCCCTGCGACAGGGGCAGCTCACCCATGTGCCCTGCATGGCTCACGTCCTCAACCTGGTGGTGCAGCGGTTCTTGGGCAGGTTCCCAGGCTTACAGGATGTCCTGAGGCAGGCCAGGAAAGTCTGTGTGCATTTCCGCCGATCTTATAATGCCAGTGCTCGGCTGACTGAGCTGCAAAAGGAGCTGAACCTGCCCAAGAACCGCCTAATATCTGACATGCCCACCAGGTGGAACTCAACGTTGGCCATGCTGCAGCGACTGCACACGCAGCAGAGGGCCATCAATGAGTACCTTTGCGACTACGGCACCAGGACAGGGTCAGGGGAGCTTGGTTTTTTTTCCCCACGTCAGTGGAGCATGATCAGGGATGCATGCACTGTCCTCTCACCATTTGAGGAGGCCACGAGGATGGTGAGCAGTGACAGTGCATGCATCAGTGACACTGTCCCTCTTGTCCACCTGTTGGAGCATACGCTGCGTGGGATAATGGACAGGGCACTTGAGGCAGAACAGAGGCAGGAAGAGGAGGACTTCCTTGCCTCTCAAGGCCCCCTTTATCCGGACAGTGTTCCTTCTGTCCCACCCATCACACAGGAAGAGGATGAGGAGGAGGAGGAGGAGGAGGAGGAGGAGGATTGTGTGAGCATGGAGGTGGAGCCTGGCACTCAGCATCAGCAGCAGCAGTCTTTTAGGGATGATGTACAGTCCCAACAAGCCAGTGGACTTGTACGTGGCTGGGAGGAGGTGGCTGGCGATCATGTCATCCTCAGTGACCCAGAAGACTCCGGACCGAATGCCTCAGCTAACCTACGCTGCATGGCCTCCCTGATCCTGCAAAGCCTGCGGAAGGATCCTCGTGTTCTTCGGATCAAGGAGAGGGACCATTACTGGCTGGCCACTCTCCTTGATCCGCGGTACAAGGGTAAGGTTGCGGACCTTATCTTGCCGTCGCAGAGGGAGCAGAGGATGAGACATCTCAGGGAGGCCTTGCAGAAAGGTCTGTGCAACGCGTTCCCAGAAACTGGGAGGCTACAAACTCCTGGTCCTGGGCGACGAGTTGCTGAGGCTTCGGTCAGTGGCAGAAGGAGCGGTGGGGAAGGTGGACGTCTGACCGATGCGTTCAGACAATTTTTTAGTCCGCAGCCCCAAGGTATGATCGGTTCCAGCAACCATCGCCAGCGTCTGATATACATGGTGCAGGAATACCTTGGGGCAAGGTCAGACTTGGACACCTTTCCCACCGAAAATCCTCTGGCTTACTGGGTCCTGAGGATGGATCACTGGCCAGAGCTTGCACAGTATGCAATTGAGCTACTGGCCTGTCCTGCCTCCAGCGTTCTTTCCGAACGCACATTCAGTGCTGCTGGAGGATTTGTGACTGATCATAGGGTGCGCCTGTCCACCGCCTCGGTTGATCGACTGACATTCATCAAAATGAATCAGTCTTGGATCACCACCAGCTACCAGGCACCTGAGGCGGATATAACCGAATAATTTTTAATGTCACATCCCTTCAAGACTGCCTATGCTGATGCTGAGTGACTGTCCTCTTATGTTCACTGACTATCCTCTTCCTCCTCCTCAATGATCCATGCCACCACACCAGTGCCTAAGGCACAATTTTTCAGCCCCTGTTTAACAGGGGCGTGTACCTACAATTTTTAAAAAAAATGCTTCGCAACACGTGTGACTGCTGTGCTCCAAGTACAGTCTCTGTGAGGGCCGTGTTGCAGTGTTGTGGCACCAGCACCAGTGCCTAAGGCACAATTTTTCAGCCCCTGTTTAACAGGGGCGTGTACTTACAATTTTAAAAAAAAATGCTTCGCAACACGTGTGACTGCTGTGCTCCAAGTACAGTCTCTGTGAGGGCCGTGTTGCAGTGTTGTGGCACCAGTGCCTAAGGCACAATTTTTCAGCCCCTGTTTAACAGGGGCGTGTACTTACAATTTTTTTAAAAAATGCTTCGCAACACGTGTGACTGCTGTGCTCCAAGTACAGTATCTGTGAGGGCCGGGTTGCAGTGTTGTGGCACCAGCACCAGTGCCTAAGGCACAATTTTTCAGCCCCTGTTTAACAGGGGCGTGTACTTACAATTTTTTAAAAAAAATGCTTCGCAACACGTGTGACTGCTGTGCTCCAAGTACAGTATCTGTGAGGGCCGGGTTGCAGTGTTGTGGCACCAGCACCAGTGCCTAAGGCACAATTTTTCAGCCCCTGTTTAACAGGGGCCGGTAATTACAAATCTTGATCTAATAGTTCACAGCAGGGCCCATTCCTGCGCCCACCAAGAGTAACTATGAGGGCCTGCAGTCTTGTGGCAACACCGTCCACCACCACCGCCAAAGGCCCAATTTTTCTGCCCTGTTCATCAGGTGCTTGCAATTACAAATCTTGATCTAATAACTCACAGCAGGGCCCATTCCTGCGCCCACCAAGAGTAACTATGAGGGCCTACAGTCTTGTGGCAACACCGTCCACCACCACCGCCAAAGGCCCAATTTTTCTGCCCTGTTCATCAGGTGCTTGCAATTACAAATCTTGATCTAATAACTCACAGCAGGGCCCATTCCTGCGCCCACCAAGAGTAACTATGAGGGCCTACAGTCTTGTGGCAACACCGTCCACCACCACCGCCAAAGGCCCAATTTTTCTGCCCTGTTCATCAGGTGCTTGCAATTACAAATCTTGATCTAATAACTCACAGCAGGGCCCATTCCTGCGCCCCACCAAGAGTAACTATGAGAGCTTACAGTCTTGTGGCAAAACCGTCCACCACCCCCAATTTTTCTGCCCTGTTCAACAGGTGCATGCAATTACAAATCTTGATCTATTAACTCACAGCAGGGCCCATTCCTGTGCCCACCAGTCTTGTGGCTACACCAACATCTAATAGGGCAAATTTCTGCAGAGTATATACGCCAGGCCCCTACTTTCAAACATCCAACTTACAAACGACTCCTACTTGCAAATGGAAAGAGAAAACAGGAAGTGAGAGGAAATCTACCCCTAGGAAGGGAAATTCTATCCTGTTAGATTTAATTTGGGAAAAAGGTATCTCCTCTCTACTGATACTTTATCACCAATCCTTGTTTCAATTAAAACCCCACTTTTCCAAAAACATTTGTCATTGGGACGGAAAGTGAGGTGACATGTTCTGAACAGATGTGCAAAGACAGCAAATGTTACAGGGGTGATAACCCCTCCCTATGTTCTCCAAAAAGCTTAAAAATAGATTTTTTTTGGGATGGAGCTACACTTCATAATGTACCTGTTCAGATTCTACTTAAGATCAAACCTAAAGCCGCAAGTGGTTTTAAATGGCTTCTTTTTTTCCTTTACAAATGTCATTTTGTGCAAGGACAGTTCTAAACACGGGAAACACATGCCACTTCACAGGCATACTTTGGACACCCCCCAGGTACCATATTTAAAGGAAAATGTCACTTTTTTTTTTCACTTTATGCATCATTAAAATGACTGCTCCCGAAAAAACGTTAGTTTTTAAAAGTTCTTTTTGCATTGATATATGTCCCCTGGGGCAGGACCCGGGTCCCCAAACCTGTTTTATGACATTAACATGCATATTGGCCGTTGTAATTAGCACTTTTGATTTCGAACGTTCGCGTCCATTATAACGTATAGGGTTCGAAAATTCGCGCGAACTTTCGGTCCGTTCGAAGGTTCTGGTTCGAACCGAACCCGGGGGTGTTCGGCTCATCCCTACTCATCACTACAAATGATTGTGCCAGAAGGTTTGAGGCTTGTCTCTGTGCTGTTTTGCATATTGTAAGCAGGATACTGTGTGGCATTTATGTAGTAATGGCTTTCTTCTGGCCACTCAATCCATGCAGCCCATCTTTCTTCAAGTGCCTCCTTATTGTGCCTCTTGAAACAGCCACACCACCTTATCAGAGAGTCCTGTACTTCACCTGAAGTTATTTGTGGGTTTTTCTTTGCATCCTGAACAATTTTCCTGTCAGTTGTGGCTGAAATTTTAGTTGGTCTACCTGACCGTGGTTTTGTTTCAACAGATCCCCTTATTTTCCACTTCTTGATTGGAGTTTTAACACTGTTGATTGGCAATTCCTTGGATATCTTTTTATATCCCTTTCCTGTTTTATATAGTTCAACTACCTTTTCCTTCAGATCCTTTGACAATTCTTTTGCTTTCCCCATGACTCAGAATCCAGAAACGTCCGCGCAACACTGGATGAAAGATGCGAGGGTCTGTCAGGAGTCCAGAAACTCATACACTCACAAGCAGATCACAGGTGAGGATGGTTACCTTTTAATATGCATTCAAACCCATTTGTGTCAACTTGTGTACATGTTATCAGGCCACAATCACCATGTAAACTTTTGATCAGGGTCATTTGGGTAGTTTGTGTTGGCATTATGATTTAAAAAGAGTAAACACAGTTGATAATAAATGGCTTCAGCCAAACACTAACCATGAGTGGAAGAAATGTTTTTGTGTTATCATTAATATTCTCTGAAAAATGGCCAAGAAATCCTAAATGCTGCCAGGGTATGTAAACTTATGAGCACAACTCTATATATATTTGCAGTTTCACATATATAATGTTTTTTTTTTTTTTTTTTTTTTTTACAGTACAGGAGATTTTGGGGAAACATGAGGTCAGACCCCTGATATTTCCCTTTTTATTTAGAGGAAGAAATTGAGGTGAGCGAGCTGTGAGTTTTCCTCTCCCCTGCAATGTATTGAACACAGGTATGTCCTATACACATAGGACTGTGTTCATTCTGAATGAGCAGTGTTCTGTGTAGAGAGCATACCTGTGTTCATCCAGAGGATCCCTGAGCATGATGCGTTTGCTAAATCTGATCCCTCCCACCCTCACCTTTCTGACAACCCAATTTCCCCTCCTCCGCCATTCTGACAACCCAATCTCCCCCTCCTCCACCATTCTGACAACCCGAACTACCCCTCCTCCACCTTTCTGACAACCCAATATCCCCCTCCTCCACCATTTTGACAACCCAATATCCCCCTCCTCCACCATTTTGACAACCCAATCTCCCCCTCCTCCACCATTTTGACAACCCAATCTCCCCCTCCTCCACCATTTTGACAACCCAATCTCCCCCTCCTCCACCATTTTGACAACCCAATCTCCCCCTCCTCCACCATTTTGACAACCCAATCTCCCCCTCCTCCACCATTCTGACAACCCAATCTCCCTCTCCTCCACCATTCTGACAACCCAATCCCCCCCTCCCCCAGCTTGCAGCGGCTGGAGGAAAAGCCAACACAGGCTTTGAATGCTGCAGAGTGATGGGAAGAGGGGGGATCTGAGAACACGGGAGGATGTCAAAGCCCACAGAGAACTGCAGAGGAGAGAGGAAAGAAAGTGCGGCACACAACACCGGACAGCAGAGGAGAGAGGAAAGAAAGTGCGGCACACAACACCGAACAGCAGAGCTGCTGGAGATGAGGAGAGTGCAAAGCTTGTCACGCTTCCTCATTTCTTGATTGTAATGTGATGTGAGGTTGCTATGGAGACCTGTGAAAAGTGTGCACGCACTAGATCGCTGCTGAAGTCTGTGTACGTATGCCAAGCATGTCCAAAGGAAGAAGTGACTGAAAGAGTGGATTGCTGGAGTTGTATCTACCCCCTGAAAACTTTCCAACCCAGAATAGACCGTTAGAAGCTTCCGCCTGACACTTCAATTACATGTACTGCACACACTAGAGGAAGGGAAGGAAGGCGTGGTAGCATTAGCGTAATACAGTATGTACTATTTATTTCTTTATCGTACATCACGGGACACAGAGCAACATAGTAATTACTATGTGGGTTATAGGCCAACTCCAGGTGATGGACACTGGCACACCCAAGACAGGAAATCCCCTCCCTATATATATAACCCTCCCATACAGGGAGTACCTCAGTTTTTTTGCCAGTGTCTAAGGTGTTGGTCATGGTTAAATAAGTGCTAAGAAGAGCTCCGCTGGAAGGATCCTTACTGGATCAAGCAGCCTTTGCAAACCGAATCTATTCAAAGTGCCACTGAGGCCAAAGTGGATGGTACCTGGGCCTCGTAAAAGAAGAATGAGGTTTTGCCTGTAATGCCTCTCTTGGAGGGCTGGACCCTGGGACCCAGTTCTTTGGTCATGTATTTAATACCAAAGTTTTTTCTGGCAGGGTGCTATACAGGTCTAAGGGAGTGGATCCCAGATAAAAAGGGACCCGGTCCTTGAAGGTTTTTTTTAAACATAGCCCGCTGTGATGGGTGAAGGTTGGATCTGTCTGGTTGCCAGCAGAATCCTGCGGCGGGAAAAGGTAAGTGAAGATTCCTAAGGAACTCCAAGTTCACTTATGGATTTCTTATTTCAATAAATGTTGTCATGCCTAAATTTCGCCACTAGAGGGTGTGAAATCACATACCTGTACCATGCTCCTCAGTATCTTGCTCTGTGTCAGCAGGAGACAGCCATCCTTCTTCCAGGAGTCAGTCTCAGCCACCGGGAGGATATTGGAGGGGGGGATTCTTTGGTGTCAAATGAAGAGGCTTAGCACCCACCCAGGGGCAATGCGGCTTCCTTCGGGAGCAAGGAAGATGGAGGCTACAGCGAATGGCCTGTGCCCCCCCTCGGGGTCACGCGGCTCCTTTTTCTTCCTCCTCCATCCTCCCTCCCCCCCACACCGGTTGCCTAGCCCCTTGAATGTCTCCTTTTTCAGAGGAGAAATCTGCAGAGGAAGAGGCCATAGATGAAGAAGAGGGGGTGGAGGAGAGAGCTGTGGCAGATTCACCACTAGCATTTTGGAGGCGTGGTGGTGGAACAAGCTCCAACAATAATGAACCCTGTCCTGCATCCTTCCCCGCTGCCAGCAGAGTTACCCAGTGTGCCGTGAAAGAAAGGCAACGTCCCTGTCCATGCCTGCTGGACCATGAGTCAGCAGTAATATGCACCTTATTGCTGACACCCTGTCCAACGAGGCCAAGACATTGCCTTCCACATGCTGGTAGAGATCCGTAATGGCCTTCCGTGAAAAGAAATGGCATTTGGGAACCTGCCACTGAGGTACCGCACATTCCACAAATCCACAAAAGGGGGCAGAGTCTACCAGCTGAAAAGCCAGCAGTTGTAGTGCTAGCAATTTGGCCAAGATAGCATTCAGATGCTGAGCATGTGGATGGCTGGGACCGAATTTCTTTTGACGGTTTAGCAACTGGGGTAGGGAAATTTGCCTGCTAAAATCCGATGTTGGTGTACCGCTAGGAGATTGGCCAAAAGTACGTGGGACACCTATTTCTATGCCTTCATTCCTCTCAGTGCAGGTTTCTGAGAGGACTGGAGGTATAGTGGGGTTGGAGATCCCAGCTGATGAGGAGCAAGGAGAGGTCCATCCGCCTTGTTCTTTGATGTGGGTCTTTTAAGTGCTGTTGCCAACGGACTGCATGGGAGGTCGTCATATGTCTGGTCAAGCATGTCGTGCCAAGCAGCTGCTCTTTTGGCCACGCTTGATACGCTTCAGACATATGTTGCAAACAGCAACGGTGAGATCTGCTGCACACGTCTCAAAAAAGGCCCACACCAAAGAACTTTTCAAAATATGTGGGGAGTCAGCAGCGCCCTGCACCTGCTTAGCTCTGCGGTGTGATGCAATAGGGTGGCTGCCCCCGGAGGGAATCCTGCCTAGTTGGAGATGTGCCTCCTCCTCCTCCTTTCTTCTATCAGGCACCCAAGTAGAGTCAGTGACTTCATCATCCCCTCCCTCCTCCTCACTGGAGCAAACTTGGCAGTATGCTGCAGCTCGGGGAGCATGACTACCAGTTTATTGACCTTCTTGGGCACCCCCTCTCTCTCTAGACTCACGTTACTCCCTTCCTCAACCTGGGTACCATCATCGGAGCCTTAAAATCACTGCACATCCTCCTGCAGCATGTACCCGACACTGTGGTCGAATAGTTTGGGGGACTCCTCCGTGCATGATGGTGGGGCTAGGGAAGGAGTGACTGTTGACATGGAGCCGATGGAATAGGCCGCATTGGCAGGCAAACTGCTCTGAGCCTGGATAACAAGATGATGAGGAGAGCTTTGTTATCCATTCCACCAACTATTCTGCATGTTGTGGCTCAATAACATGACCAGCTGCAGAAAAAAAGGACAAGTGTGCCCCACGGCCACATGCTGGAGATGCACTGTGTCCACGACCAGCACTGTCAACTGTGGATACAGAGCCTGCTTGCCCTCTTTTAGTGGCCCGTGAGCGCCCTTGGTGGCCTTCCTGGACATGCTGTAAATTTTGTTAAGCAAAACCACACTACACTGTATTGTGTACTGTGTACACCACCAGAAAAATAGTAGCAAGTGCACTAGGGGTGCATGGTACTGTGTACACCAACAGAAGTGTAATAACTATGGGTGTACTGTATTGTATACACCACCAGAAAAGTAGTAGCAACTGCACTAGGGGTGCACAGTACTGTGTACACCGCCTGAAGTATATTAGAAAAAGTACACCAGGAATGGCTTGCAGTCAGATATACCTAAACTGGATACAGTGGATATATATATATATATATATATATATATATATATATATATATATATATATATATAAATAAGAGACTGTCTGTGTGTGTGTAATATATATATATATATATATATATATATATATATATATATATATATATATATATATTAAATACACTGCAGCAACTAAATAACCTGCCTGCCTGCTCAATCTAAATTACACTCTTTCTCTGTCCACGCCAACAACACATTACACAGGCCCGACGTGCAGGCAGCCTTATATAGTGTGGGACGTGGACCCCCTGAGCCATGATTGGCAAAAGGTACCCTGCCTTTGGCCAATTATGGCTCTCTTAGCTAAGGGTGCTGAGATTGGCCAAAGCATGCAGGTCATGGTGCATGCTTTGGCCAATCTTCATACAGCAATGCCCTGCGCTCCCGCAGTGCATTATGGGCCGTTACGCGCCGCTCTAATTTGGCGCGAACGGCCCATAATGTTTGGTTTTCAACGAACGGGCGAACAGCCAATGTTTGAGTGGAACTCATGTTCGACCCGAATAGAAAGCTCATCCCTATTTTTTTGTATTATCTTGGGGAGATGCAGACTAGAATACTGCAATCACTGAAGCGCAAATGATATCACCTATGATGTATTTCAGTTATCTTGCAAACCTGTAGATGGGGGTGGTGGCGAGTTTTTGTTATCACATAGTGTTTGTATTGGTCCAGCAACGCACCAACAGCTTTGCAGCCATTGTGCAATCTGCTGGGGGTTTGGTGTGCTCTTGTACCTTTATGAAGGGTTGGGCTCACCTTCAGTCCACCTGCCCTCATCTACCCATTAGAATGTATGTGCCTCCACTGTGGGGACACTCATAGTTTAGTGTTAGGACCACAGATATCAGGGTGCCTTGACAAGGCTCTGTGGCCTACGCATGCGTTTGCAAATGCATGCGGACTAAACCCCTGTTTTTAACGCATACTGTTAGACAGGTTAATTTGGTTGTCTGTGAGCTGGTGGTAAGTAGGCTTGTTTTTTTCCTGGGCATTCCCCAGGCTTTGTTGTTATCTTGCAAACCTGGCCTGTTTGTGGGCCCTGAGGACAGGGTTGATGACCACTGCTCAAGGTTGCCCCTGCTCAACAGGACCGGGACTTATCTGAGCTGCCAATGGCCTTATGTTTTGCAATTGATGCTATTAAGGATTCTATTCATCAGGCATCACGCCTTATGCTCTTGCTGGTGCATATGGGTAGGATCCTGTGGTTGAAAAATTGGTCAGCCGAGGCGCCATGCAAAAAACTTCTGTCTGGTTTTCCGTTTCACGGGGAACAGCTGTTCGGGGATGATTTGGACAAATACATACAAAAAATTTCAAGTGGGAAAAGTACCCTTTTACCAGTTAAGAGAAGGAGTAGGCATCTCTCATTTAAACAGGCTTCCTCTCCAGGGCCAGGGGCAACAGCCCCTGGGCAGTTGCAACGGAGTCCGCCGTCAGGTTCAAAATTCTAAGGCCTCCTTATGAAGGGGTGCCCCGCTCGCTCGGGTGGGGGGAAGACTTCTGCAGTTCTCAGAGGTTTGTCAGGAAGAGATTCAGGGCAGATGGGTCATCTCCACAATAGTTCTAGGTTACAAACTAGAGTTTCAGGAGTTCCCATCACCTCTGAAGTGACTTTTCTGAAGTCAAATGTTCCCAAAGATCCAGGGAAAATAAATTCTCTGTTCCTAGCACTAGATCGGTTGATGTCTCAAGGGGTGATCATGGAAATTCCTATGGAAGAGCAGGGGTTGGGGTTTTATTCAAAACTCTTCACAGTGACCATACAAAATGGAGATGTTAGACCCATTCTAGATCTCAAAGATCTAAATCAATTTCTGAATATCCTTTCGCATGGAGTCAATCTGGTCAGTAGTTTACATTCTACAAGGAGGGGAACTTCTAGTGTCAATCGACATCAAGGATGCATACCTGCATGTGCCTATTTTCCCCGCTCACCAGAAATTTCTGCGATTCGAGGTAGAGCGACACCATTTTCAGTTTGTAGCCTTACCCTTCAGTCTAGTTACTGCACCCCCGGTATTTACAAAGGTTCTGGCCCCACCTCTGGCCAGACTAAGGGCTCAGGGTATAACAGTTATGGCATACCTGGATACCCTGCTGCTGGTAGACCGGTTGGTAGCCCACTTGGACTAAAGCGTGGTCAGCACAGTCAACTACCTGGAATACCTAGGTTGGATTCACAACCTAGAGAAATCATCCTTAAGACCACTAAAAAGACTGGAGTACTTAGGTCTGATCATAGACACAGCCCAGAGAAAGGTGTTTTTGCCACAGGCAAAGATCAGCGCCATAAAGGAGCTGGTCCAGGTGGTCAGGACGAAGGAAAATCCCTCCATTCGCCTTTGCATGAGGTTGTTAGGGAAGATGGTAGCTTCATTCAAAGCTGTTCCCTATGCCCAGTTCGAGACTGTTGCAAAACAGTATTTTATCTGCTTGGAACAAAAATACCCAAGCTCTTGATTTCCCAATGTGTCTGACCCCAAGGGTGCACCAGAGCCTCAGTTGGTGGTGGATAACCAAAAATCTGCAGAAGGGGAAATCCTTCACACCAGTTACCAGTAGGTGTTTTTTTTAAGAATAATAATGCTATTTTTTTTTTTTTTTTTTTTTTAGGGTGGCCCTCCACTTTAGTATGTGAAGTTCGAACCTGTGTATGATGATTTCTTTAATTTTTTGGCCAAATATCTACAAGAAAATGGCCGCCGGCATTTCCTGGCCTTTGTGCCACTAGAAAATGGCCGCCGAATGGATGTTTACATCATGTTTGGTAAATATGTACTTGAAAATGGCTTCCGGCGACTGTATCTATAAGAAAATGGCTGCTAAATGACAATTAAAACACACATAAAAAGACACTTCCCAATGCCTCTAGTTATCCCCTGATGAAGTCATGTGACAGTAACGAACACGTGCCGTAACACGAGGCACCGGAAGTGACGTGGGCGAGCTCGCAGCTCGTTTGTTATATGCCTGTTTGATACTTCTTACTATGAGGACCTTGATTTTACTTTTACTGTTTTGTCAATAAACATTTGGAAATACTACACTATCGTGTATCCCTCTTTACATCCCCCACTGCCCCATTGCAAGGTTCATTGTATGCGGACACACCAGGAACAATAGGGTGACTCTGATTCCAGACTAGAGACGCACACCAGTGGAGCCGGATACGCCATACTGGGAGGCTGCCAAGAAACACATTGAGATATACCCACATGCTGTTACCTTACAGTGGTAAGGTAAGGGTACATCTATACATTGCTCTGCACAGGAACCAGGAAGTCACCTATCATCAGCACTTTATGCCAGCACTTTGTCATTTTATGCTGACACTGCTAATATACAGCCACTTACCTACCTTGCACCTTATATGGACACTACTTATCTTGTTTGCTTTCACCTATAAGAACATTTGCAGCATATACCTAATATGAAGGAAACTTTTTTGCATGCTTTTATATGCCGTTTAGGATTACCTATTCCTTCAGGATTTATTGCAATTGTAGTGCACCTTCTTTTGAGCACAGTTTTTTCACTTCATTTGTACACCATATAGATATATTCCCTATCACTGTTCTATGAAGAATCATTTGGGTGGCCTATATCAATCACCAAGGGGGGCACAAGGAATCATGCAGCCCAGAGGGATGAGAACCTAGCTTGGGCAGAGAAGCATGTACCTTGCCTATCGTCAGTCTTCATTCCTGGAATAGAGAATTGGCAGGCAGACTTCTTGAGTCACCAGCAGTTGTTCCCAGGGGAATGGTCTCTTCACCCTGACATCTTCCTGGCTATATGCCAAAGATGGGGGACCCCGGACGTAGATCTATTGGCGTCCAGGTTCAACAAGAAATTGGACAACTTTGTGTCAAGGACAAGGGATCCACTCGAGTGCGGGACGGATGCGTTGATAACTCCGTGGGATCAGTTTTCACTGATTTATGCATTCCCCCTATTCAGCTGCTACCACGGCTTCTTCGCAGGATCAAGGAGGCAAAGAAGCCGGTGGTTCTTGTAGCCCCGGCATGCCCCAGAAGATCTTGGTATGCAGAGATCGTAAAGATGGCGATAGGGGACCCATGGACCCTTCCACCACGTCCAGACCTGCTTTCGCAGGGACCAGTGTTCCATCCTATGTTACAAACTCTAAATTTAACGGTTTGGCTATTGAAACCCACATTCTAAAGAATTGCGGGCTTTCCAGGTCAGTGGTGTCTACATTGATTAATGCAAGGAAACTGGCTTCCAGAGTCATATATTATAGAATCTGGAGGGCATATATTTCCTGGTGTGAATCCAAGGGTTGGCATCCTCAGAAGTATGTCATAGGTAGAATTCTTGCCTTTCTGCAATTAGGGGTAGAAATGAAGCTGGCCTTGAGTACTATCAAGGGTCAGGTCTCTGCCTTATTGGTATTGTTTCAAAGACCACTTGCTTCGCATTCCTTGGTCCAGGTTTTTATGCAAGGAGTAACGCGGCTTAATCCGCCAGTTAGGTCACCCTTGTGGGACTTGAATTTAGTTTTGTCGGTATTGCAAAAACAGCCTTTTGAGACGATGCAATATACTCCTTTGGTCCTTTTGACATGGAAATTTGTTTTTCTGGTTGCTATATCCTCTGCAAGAAGGGTATCAGAGTTGGCTGCTCTTTCCTGTAAAGAGCCATATTTAATTATTCACAAGGACAAGGTGGTTTTGTGTCCTTATCCAAGCTTTCATCTGAACCAAGATATTGTTCTACCTTCATTTTTTCCAGAACCCTGTTCTACGGAAGAGAAGTCACTACATTCCCTTGATGTAGTGAGAGCAGTCAAGGTCTATTTGAAGGCAACTGCTCAGATTCGGAAAACTGATGTTTTGTTTGTACTGCCCGAAGGTCCTAGGAAGGGACAGGCAGCGTTGAAATTTACTATTTCTAAATGGATTCGGCAAGTTATTATTCAGGCTTAGGGTTTAAAGAGAACGCCTTCATTTCAGATCAAAACGCACTCTACCAGAGCAGTTAGTGCTTCATGGGCAGTGCATCACCAAGCCTCCATGGCTCAAATCTACAAGGCCGCAACTTGGTCTTCAGTCCATACATTCACGAAATTCTATCAGGTGGATGTAAAAAGGCACGAGGATATAGTCTTTGGGTGCAGTGTGCTGCAGGCAGCAGTATAGGTCTTCAAGTCTGATGGCACCCTGCTTTATTTGTTTCTCCCTACCCTCAGATAGCATTGCTTTGGGACATCCCACATAGTAATTACTATGCTGCTCTGTGTCCCGTGATGTACGATAAAGAAAATAGGATTTTTATAACAGCTTACCTGTAAAATCTTCTTCTTGGAGTACATCACAGAACACAAAGGTCCCTCCCTCTTTTTGGGATATATGTATATTGCTTAGCTACAAAAACTGAGGTACTCCCTGTATGGGAGTGGTTATATAGGGAGGGGACTTCCTGTTTTGGGTGTGCCAGTGTTCATCACCTGAAGGTGGCCTATAACTCACATAGTAATTACTATGCTGCCCTGTGTCCTGTGATGTACTCCAAGAAAAGGATTTTACAGGTAAGCTGTTATAAAAATCCTATTTTTTTTCTTTCCCATGCTCATTTAATGTCCTGGCTAAAAAATATAGTAAATCCTTGACTTGTTGGTTCTTCTGCCTGAGAAAAAAGTTAAATCAATCCCAACACATCCTCTCTCAGAGGTTTCATCCTTCAAAGAATAATAGGAAATGTTTTATTCAATATTGTGGAGGAAGAATCCAGTCTGCATCCCCTAATGTCCTCTCTATATCTTGGGAACTGGATCTGGCTAGTCCCCTGCAATGATAGTGGGGGTTCTCCCAGACAAGGTCATCTTTAAATCCTGCAAAAGACTTTTCCTGGAATTTTTATCAGCATGACAATAAATGTTAGCCGGTATAAAAAGTAAACTACAACCCTGCATGTTGCACATAAGCACTTCCGAGCACAATTTCATGAGAACAGATTAATATTCAAAGTTTTACAAAGGCCTCCACCGCTTCACTACAAGAGGCACCGGTGTCCATAAAGTCCCTTCACACCCCCACTAAAGCCTCTTACACACAATCAAATTTTCCGCAGACAAAACCGCAGACTTTTGTCCGAAGGGCGTTGGCCAGGAACTTGTCTTGCATACAAAGGGCAAGGAATTGTCAGCCAACAAACAAGAACGTAGTGACGTACTATGTGGTTTTTCAGCTCTTTAGCGCCACCCTTTGGGCTCCTTCTGCTAATTTTGTGTTAGTAGAATTTTTGGTGAGTGTTGATTCGCGCTTTTCAGTTTGCACTTTTCAGTTCACGCTTTTCAGTTTGTTTCATGTCATGTCATGTTGTGGAATCGAAGGAGATAACATGTTATTTATTATTGGCCTTGCTTTGACCCATATCCAGTCCAGGAACAGGTTGCTTTATTAATCGTGACCAATTATGTGATATGCCTTTGCTGCGGGAGCTCCAGGAGAATAATCCAGATGATTTGCGGAATTATCTCTGGATGACGAACCCCTGCTTTCACCAACTCTTGGCATTGTTGACCCACTATATTAAGAAGCAGGACACATGCATGAAGCTTTTATTTTATTTTTTGGTTGAATAATAATGATTTAATTTGGTATATTTTCTATATTTTTGGATGCATAGAATGCACTTTTTGGTTAAGTTTTATTGGCAGATAGCATGTCTAATTTTTTTTGTTTTCTTTTTTAATGCACAATAAAAATATTGTGGAGAATAATACTTGGCTATGTGTTTTACTTCAAATGACAGTTTGGGAGTAGGCAGTTACCTTTTAAAATAATAAAATCTTTTAAAAAATGCAATGTAAAATGAACAATAGATACCAACATAGTATCTTTGATCTTAAAAATGATGGGATAATTAGTGTTCTGGTAACTTGCCCAAAAAAATAAATAACAAGAATAATAATATTATTCTTGATATCACCAGAAAAAAAAGCCTTTGAAAATTTGTTTGCAATAACTCCATCAGTATCACCAGCAAAGCAGCTTTCTTATTATCCCATTAAAGAAGAAGAGAATTGTGCGCTGCATTTCGAGATTTCATAATTTGCCATGTCACGAATGTTAATTCTCCATTACGAACGCTAGTTTACAAGACCACTAGTACGGTAGGTACCCCTGCGCCTGCCTGATGTATAGAGAGATGGTCTAGTACTGCAGCAACACTGAGAGAGATGTCAAACTCCAAGTGGAATATAAAGTAAGGGTAGTGTTGCGCTGTACAAATGGATTTCAATTAATATTGTGTAAAGTGCTTGGTGCAGTAAGTTGACATACACTTCTTAATAAAATATATAAAATAATGTAGCCTTGTGCGTGAATGAAGTGCAACCTGTGCACAGAAGGCTAAAATAAACAATTCTCATAGATAAATGCTTTGCACGTGCCTTAGTGAATGACATAAAATCAATACAGAATATATAGTGACTTCACGGTGAAAAGAATATAAAAAATCATATAATAAAATACTTCAAGTCACGTGATCGTGACGAACACGCGCCGGAACACAGCCGATACCGGAAGTGAAGTACGAGCCCGCTGCTCGTTTTTTTACATGCTGCTTACAACTATCTAAAATGTGAGTAAATGTCTGCATATATGTACTTTAATAAACGGTTTTAAAAAAACGATAGTGCACTATCGAGCATCCCTTCTACCCCATTTGCGAGGTACACCACTGATACCAGGCCTTAAAGGGGACCCGTATTAGGAGACGCACACTGGGAAAACGCACAACCATTACCTTGGACCCAGAGGGAACCCACCTAGGGGACGCCATCCAGGGGAATCCAGAGGCACACAGGAATTATATAACCAAATGCTGTAACCTTACAGCAGTAAGGTAAGGGGACATCTTTACCACACAGAGGAACAGAAGTCACCCACTGCTCGTATGCACAGCACTCTGGAGACAGACTACTAGTGTACACCAGCACCTCTTTCCGCCTGTTTGGGATTGATACCACTGTCACAACCAACCCACACTAGAGCCCCTATAGATATAGGGATCATTTCACGGACTCACCACTTTTATATTTATTTTTTAACACCAAATATAATTTCAAAATCTTTTTGGCTGTCCACCATATTGTGTTTTTTTCCACATTGAACTATTTGCAATATATACGTATAGGTATATCTCTTTTATTGCACGAGAACGCATCCTCATGCGTTTTTGAAGATTTGCACCAGCAAGAATTATTTTATTATATGATTTTATATGCCTTTTTATATTCTTTTCACCGTGTCACTATATATTCTGTATTGATTTTATGTCATTCACTAAGGCACGTGTAAAGCATTTATCTATGAGAATTGTTTATTTTAGCCTTCTATGCACAGGTTGCACTTTATTCACGCACAAGGCTACATTATTTTATATATTTTATTAAGAAGTGTATGTCAACTTACTGCATCAAGCACTTTACACAATATTAGTTTACAAGACCAGCCGCTTCTGGCTCGTCCTTACTTCCGAGCATGCATGTTTGTACTTTGGACTTTTGTCCGATGGACTTGTGTACACATGCTCGGAAAATCCGACAACAGACATTTGTCAGCAGAAAATTTTAAAGCCTGCCATCCAACATTTGTCTGTGGAAAATCCGACAATTGTCCGATGGAGCGTACAAAAGTTTGGATTTTCCGCCAACAGCCTGTCATCACACAATTCCTGTAGGAAAATCCGATCTTGTGTGTGAGGCTTTAGACATGTGAGATATACTGTACATTCAATGCCGGCCTCTCTTCCTGGTCATCACCGACAGAAATGACAAAACATCCAATATTCTCTCCCTTTGGGTTCTGGAGAACTCATCAACTCCACCATTTCCTTTCTTTCACTTCCCCTGCCCTCACTCAGTTCCCGTCCCTTCACCCCTTGGCGCCAGCCGTAGGGAAATATGCAGCCTCTCGGTGCCTGGCACTTAGCGCAGAAGGGCCTCATGTATACATTAATTGCTGCCTATGCACTTGTGCTGAGAGCGTATGCTGCATGCTTCCAGCACAGTTACTGTCGACTAACTTAAAGCTCATGATCGTGAGTTTATTTTTGAACCATGTGACAGCCAATCACGGCGGTCACGTGATCTTAAGCCACACCCCACCTCCCGGTGTCATAAACCTCGGGAGGCACTGGCACCAAGAGGTTAATGGCTTTTGAATCCATAAGTGAGGAAAAGGGATCACTAAACATACGCTCTCCTCATTATATGCATTGATAATTGATAATTCACCGGAATGACTCACAGCTACTTCCTTACCTACACAAATTACCACAAAATCTACAACTGTTTTTGACACAAATCAGGCTGTCGGAATACTCTATTGTAAACATAAAACCACAGATAACACCGACATTCAAGAAACTGGATATAAAATTCTTAGTTCCCAGTGCCCTCCATGCCGTCTCTCTGTCCCTACCCACTGCCTGCTGGTGATGTGGTGAAGTAGAAGGCACATTTCTACACACATTCTGGGCTGTCCCAAGCTGGCCATGTTTTGGATTAGACATCTGCATTTTGCTTCGTTCCAAATAAATATTCTGACAAATTTTTCAGTAAGGGGCTGGTAAAAGAACAAACATGACAACCCCCCCCATCCTGAAAACCGCACTGATCTTGTCCCATCAGTTGCTGCAGCCAGCATGCTGGGGAGGAGTTGAAGCCGGTCAACAGCACTGAAGGGTGGGGGTGGGGGCACTGGGGAATCGGTAGGAGGTTCGAAGAAAAGAGAAGGAGTCTGAGCAGCGGGTGGGATGTATTGGGAAATTTTGATCGACCTGTGGTGCCCCTGAAGCAGTAGAATCTGGGATTGGAGAAAAAGCCAGCAGCAGGGGAGCAACAGGTGGATCACTGTTTAAGGGGGGAAGCTCAGCATACTATCAGCTTATAGCAGAAGGGAGAATGCCATAGATGTACTTCTTATGTACGTGGCCAGCTGGAAGCAGTTCTGTAGGTCAGTATATATCAATGGCAGAGAAAGAGTTGCAGCGTCATCTATGGGCCATTTTTGAGTACCAAAGTTTTTCTTCATTTCATCAGCACACACAATTAGTAAAATATTGCATTTATGTGCGCTAAAATTACATTGTTTATTTTTTTACCGAAATTCACTCTTAATAAACCATTGAGCTAACATGTGACATAAAACATTGGAACTACTACCATTCTATTCTGCAGGGCCTCTGCTTTCAGAAAATATATGTTTGGGTGTTTTAACCCCACTTTTGCTGAGAAATAAACATTTGCCTCTGGAGGATCTATGTACATTGATTGAACAAACTTTGTTGCAGATTCCTACCTTTTGTTATTCTGAAGAAACATTTGTTTATTTGTCTATGTCTATACATCCAATATTCATCATCGCTAGGTGAATGCTGGTCACATTCATGCGACTATTTTTTTTAATAGTGTTTTAGTGACATCTAAGTGTTTGTGAATGACCAAAAAATGTACTCAGCCAATGAAAGGTAATGACTTTTTTTTTATTTTTCTACTACTATCAATGGCCAACACTTCATCCATGTCTTTGGTGATCTCTGATCTCCTTATCAACTGTTTCTTACATGATGAAGATCAGCCATGGAGTATATCTAAAGTGTATATCAGGGTGTGCTTCTTCCCCACATCAGAACTGAGATGTCCAGCAACAATCATATAGAAGACATTTCCTGTACTCAAGGCACTAATACACCTCAAGGGTTGTCCCTGATGTACAGGAAGACAGGACTTCAGTGAGGAACAATTCCCTCATTCAGGACAGGAAAGTGGCTTCTCCCCCGTGTGAGATCTCTGATGTGTGGAAAGGTTGGACTTCTGAGAAAAACATTTCCCACACTCAGGACAGGAATACGGCTTCTCCCCAGTGTGAGATCTTTGATGTGTGTAAAGATGGGACTTCCGTGAAAAACATTTACTGCACTCAGGACAGGAATACAGCTTCTCCCCCGTGTGCGATTTCTGATGTCTGATAAGATCAGACTTCTGTGAGTAACATTTCCTGCAATCAGTACAGCAATACGGCTTCTCCCCCGTGTGAGTTCTCTGATGTGTGTAAAGATTGAACTTCTGTGAAAAACATTTCCCGCACTCAAGACAAGAATACGGCTTCTCCCCCGTGTGAGATCTCTGATGTTTGCAAAGACTGGACTTGGCTGAAAAACATTTCCCGCACTCAGGACAGGAATACGGCTTCTCCCCTGTGTGAGATCTCTGATGTGTATAAAGATGGGACTTATGTGAAAAACATTTATCACACTCAGGACAAGAATATGGCTTTTTCCCTGTGTGTGATCTCTGATGTATGTAAAGATGGGACTTATGTGAAAAACATTTCCCGCACTCAGAACAGCAATGCGGCTTCTCCCCTGTGTGAGATCTCTGATGTGTGTAAAGAGTAGACTTCACTGAAAAACATTTCCCACACTCAGGACAGGAATACGGCTTCTCCCCCGTGTGAATTCTTTTATGTACATTAAGATTGGATTTAAATTGGAAACACTTCCCGCACTCAGTACAGGAAAAGCTCTTAGCTGTTGGAAGGAGGGCACCGTCCCTCACAGTCTGAGGTTCCTCAGGATAAGAGGAATACGATGGTCCATCTACACTGTGTGGTGCCGGATGGACATTTGAGGTAGTCGGGTTTTCTCCTGGACTATACTGTGTGATGTCCTCATCTTCTACTTTACAGTCTGGAGACAAAGTGAGACAATCCTCTGAGGTTTTCCTCATCTCCCGTCCATCTACTAAAATAGAAAGAAAAATATTATTACTAGACATGAGCAGATTGGTTCCCCTAAACCAGGACTCCGCCCACATCAGGCAGCTTTGTCTCTGAGGATCTTACAATTCCCCCCTCAAGGTAACTAGTAAATGGGTCCTCTGATCTCCTACCAGTTCATTTCTTTATTCATGGACCTTAGTCAGAGAGTGAGGAAACAACGAGAACTGTCTTTTATATGAGTGACAGTGATGAGGGGATTATAGGACGAGTGTCCCCACCCCCTCTATCACTCATTGCCATCTTCCCAACACAAGAAGTAATGCACTTCCTTATTTAGTCCATGATTTAGTCATGAATAACAGCGGGGCTGAGCCCCACCAGAGGTCAGAGAGTGAGGATGGGGGAGAACAACCAAGATGAAGACTGGACTGATCCTGAAGACCCCCATCATTGGGTTATTGACTCCTCCCTTATTATCACTTTCTGTTTAAGGGTCCAAAGTTTGAGGATGTTATTACATTATTACATTATTATTAGTTACATAGTAGGTGAGGTGGAAAAAAAAAAGACACAAGTACAACCAGTACAACAAGTCCAACCTATGTGTGTGATAATATATGTCAGTATTACATTGTATATCCCTGTATGTTGCGGTCGTTCAGGTGCTTATCTAATAGTTTCTTGAAACTATCGATGCCCCCCCCGCTGAGACCACCGCCTGTGGAAGGGAATTCCACATCCTTGCCGCTCTTACAGTAAAGAACCCTCTACGTAGTTTAAGGTTAAACCTCTTTTCTTCTAATTTTAATGAGTGCCCACGTGTCTTGTTAAACTCCCTTCCGCAAAAAAGTTTTATCCCTATTGTGGGGTCACCAGTACGGTATTTGTAAATTGAAATCATATCCCCTCTCAAGCGTCTCTTCTCCAGAGAGAATAAGTTCAGTGCTCACAACCTTTCCTCCAGACCCTTTATTAGCTTTGTTGCCCTTCTTTGTACTCGCTCCATTTCCAGTACATCCTTCCTGAGGACTGGTGCCCAGAACCGGACAGCATACTCTAGGTGCGGCCGGACCAGAGTTTTATAGAGCATGAGAATTATCATTTTATCTCTGGAGTTAATCCCCTTTTTAATGCATGCCAATATTCTGTTTGCTTTGTTAGGCTCAGCAATGGCATGAAATGCCAAACTGCTGCTATCTACTAGGACCCCCAGGCCCTTTTCCATCCTAGATTCCCCCAGAGGTTCTCCCCCCAGTGTATAAATTGCATTCATATTTTTGCCACCCAAATGCATTATTTTACATTTTTCTACATTGAGCCTCATTTGCCATGTAGTTGCCCAGTTGTTCAGATCTTTTTGCAAGGTTTCCACATCCTGCAGAGAAGTTATTGCCCTGCTTAGCAAATACAGAGATTGAACTGTTTACCCCATCCTCCAGGTCGTTTATGAACAAATTAAACAGGATTGGTCCCAGCACAGAACCCTGGTGAACCCCACTACCCACCTCTGACCATTCAGAGTACTCCCCATGTATTACCACCCTCTGAACTCGCCCTTGTAGCCAGTTTTCAATCCATGTACTCACCCTATGGTCCATGCCAACGGACCTTTTTTTTGTACGGTAAACGTTTATGGGGAACTGTGTCAAATGCTTTTGCAAAATCCAGATACACCACGTCTACGGGCCTTTCTTTATCTGGATGCAACTCAGCTCCTCATAGAAGGTTAATAGATTGGTTTGGCATGAATGATTCTTCATGAATCCATGCTGAGTACTGCTAATGATACCGTTCTCATTACTAAAATCTTGTATATAGTCCCTTATCATCCCCTCCAAGAGTTTACATACTATTGATGTTAGGCTAACTGGTCTGTAATTCCCAGGGATGTATATTGGGCCCTTTTTAAATATTGGTGCTACATTGGCTTTTCTCCAATCAGCTGGTACCATTCCAGTCAGTAAAAATTAAGAACAATGGTCTAGCAATTACTTGACTGAGTTCCCTAAGTACCCTCGGGTGCAAGCCATCTGGTCCTGGTGATTTATTAATGTTACGTTTCCCAAGTCTAATTTTAATTCTGTACTATGTTAACCATGGAGGTGCTTCCTGTGATGTGTCATGAGGATAAACACTGCAGTGTTGGTTACTGAAGCCCCTCGATTCCCTTGTGAAGACAGAGGAGAAGAATAAGTTCAATACCTTCGCCATCTCCCCATCCTTTGTAACCAGATGTCCTTCCTCATTCTTTATGGGGCCAATATGGTCTGTCCTCCTTTTTTTGTTTAGATACTTAAAGAATTTCTTGGGATTTTTTTGCTCTCCTCCGATATGTGTGTTTCATGTTCTATCTTAGCCGTCCTTATTGCACCCTTACATTTCTTGTTGCATTCTTTATGAAGTCTGAATGCTGATGATGATCCCTCAACCTTGTATTTTTTGAAGGCCTTCTCCTTTGCTTTTATATGCATTTTTACATTGGAGTTAAGCCATACAGGACTTTTGTTCGCTCTTTTAAATTTATTACCCAATGGGATGCATTGGCTAATGCCCTTATTTAATATGCTCTTAAAGCAAACCCATCTATCCTTGTTCTTTGTTTCATAAGATTTTATCCCAATTTATGCCTTCTAGCAAGGTTTGTAGTTTAGGGAAGTTGGCTCTTTTGAAATTCAGTGTCTTTGTATTCCCCTTATGTTTCCTATTTGTGTGATTTTTTACTGAAGCCAATTGACCTTCGGTCGCTGTTACCTAAATTGCCCTGTATTTCCACATCCGTGATCAGGTCTGTATTGTTGGTAATCAGTAGATCCAGTAATGCTTTATTTCTAGTTGGTGCGTCTACCATCTGACACATAAAATTGTCCTGCAAGACATTTAGGAACTGGTGAGCCTTAGATGAATGCGTGGTTCCCTCCGCCAAGTCTATGTCTGGATAATTAAAAAATCCCCCATTATGATAACACTTCCCATCCTTGCTGCTAATCCAAATTGTGATAGGAGATCGGTCTCCCCTTCCTCCCTCAGGTTAGGGGGCCTATAGCATACTCCCAGTATTATTTTCCCCTTAGCTTCATCCCTTTGGAACTCTACCCATAAGGATCCCACCTCCCCCTAGCTCCCTTAGTGATGTCATCTCTCACATTTACTTGTACATTATTCTTGATATATAGGCATACCCCTCCCCCTTTTTTATCCTCTCTAGCCTTGCGATAAAGGGTATACCCTTGAATGGTTGCCAGCCAATCATGAGAGCTGTTGAACCAGGTCTCTGAAATTCCCACAAAATCCAAATTCTCCTCGTACAACAGTATCTCTAGTTCACCCACCTTGTCCACGAGGCTCCTGGCATTGGTGAACATGTCACGTAGTTTAGACCGGTCACATATTATGCTCTTATTGGGTTTTCCGAGTTTGCAACTAGGACTTGCTACTATACTTACCTTGGGTTTATGTGCTTTGGTCAACCTACCACTAATGCCCCCAATACTACCCTCTGGAATATGTTCCGCACTGACGATATCTACCTCTGGACCCTCCCCCCGTCGCCTAGTCTTAAAACCCCTCTAACTTTTTGGCCATCTTCATTCCCAGCTGATCTGCACCCTCCTCATTTAGGTGCAGTCCATCCCTTCTATAGTACTGGCTATCGACTGAGAAGTCAGCCCAGTCCTCCAGGAACCCAAACCCTTACTACACCAGCTCTTCAGCCACTTGTTTTACTTCCCTAATCTCCCTCTGCCTTTCTGGTGTGGCTCGATGGACCGGTAGTATTCCTGAGAACCCAAACCCCTCCTTACTACACCTTTTCCTCAATTTAGCTCCCAAGTCCCTAAAATCGTTCTTTAGGACACTCCATCTGCCTCTGACTTTGTCATTGGTGCCAACGTGCACCATGACAGCTGGGCCTTCCCCAGCCCCTCCCAATAATCTGTCCACCAGATCCGAGATGTGCCGAAGCCGAGCGCCCGGTAGACAACATACAGTTCGGCGCTTCAGGTCTTTGTTACAGATTTCCCTCTCTGTCCTTGTAGGAATTGAGTCCACTACCACCAGAATCTGTCTTTCCTTTCCCTTCCTTCCCCCCCACTCTCACTGGAGGAGTTCTTCCCCCGGCAGCTAGGAGAGTCCCTCTGCTCCAGCAGTGCTCGTCCCTGACTGGTTTCACCAATGTCACTCAATGGAGCGTACTTATTGGGATGCTCCAGCCCTGGATCAGCCTCCCTGGCACTTCCCCCTCTACCCTTCCTGACTGTCACACATCTACTTTTTCCTAGTGCCTGCACCTCTTTGTCTCCACCCGCCTCTGTGCTGGCCCCTGCCGACACCTGCTGTGTACGTTCCCGGCTCTTCTTTAGTATGGAGGGACTTCTCAGTGCTGACAGTTCCTTCCCCAAATTCAGAACCTGGGCTTCCAGGGAAACAATGTGCTTACATTTTGCACAGCAGTATTCACCCTCGATTGGATGATGAAGGAACGCATATATGCCGCAAGTAGTACACCGTGCGGCCTCTCCACACCACCGGGCATCGTACCTATTTAATGAGGATAGGGGATTACACCCTGTCCAAATTACCTAACAACTAGCTTCCTGACACTAATACTCAACAAGACAATACACAGGTACTCAACAAGACAATACACAGGCTCACAATGAGTTCTACAGAAATGTATGTAGGCCTCAAACACCTGTGACCAATTAACCAATCCCCTTAATTAGTAGGCTGAAGGAAAAGAAAAGGCTGTTTAAAAAGTGCCAGAAAAGGGTGTTAAAAACTGCAAGGAAAAGCCCCAAAAAGAACCTAAAATGCAACACAGCGATCACCAGCAGTAAAAAGCAAAACTTGTTCACACTCTCCACTCAAGGTCCCCACAATCAGTGAGCAGTATGGGTAGAGGAATGTATTTAGTGTTAATGACCCACCTGTGCTGATCTCTGTAGGAGTGTCCTCCTCTATAAATGTCCCCGTTATTCCATCCTCCTCCATAGACTGCTGATCATCCCTCACATACCTCTCTTCTTCTTCTGCTTTAACCTCAAATTCTATATCGATTGGATCTCCACTCTAAACCAAGAAAATGAGAGAGAATATCATCTGTAAACATTAAGATTTATTATTGTGACATCACATAGAAAATCCACACATCATCATCTCTAGGAGTCCATGTTCTAGATGCTCCATCCCACGAACCTTGTAACAGTGGGGGATGGTGTGATCTTCCTGTGTGGAATCCCGGGAATACAGAGGACGGGAACATCTCTCTGGTGGGTTGCTGGTATTTGGTGGCTCCATCATATCCTTGTGTCCTTCTGAAAACTTCTCCATCACTCCATACTCCTCATCCTCCTCTTTATACTCTTCTTTAACATCAATATTATCATCCCCAAGGTTTTTACTCTGTATTTATAATAAAACAATAATTGTAACAAACATGCTGTGTATAAATAATATCTACCAATAAGTGTCAATCATCTACCTGATGATGGGGGGGGATGGTGTGATCTTCCTGTGTGGAATCCCGGGAATACAGAGGATAAGGACATCTCTCTGGTGGCTTTCTGTAGCTGGATGACTCCACCATGGTGTCCTGGTACAGATCTTTGTGTTCTTTTGGAAACTCTGACTCCTCCATCACCCCATCCTCCTCTTTTATCTCTTCTTTAACCTCAACTTTAGACCCTCTCAGGTTTCCACTCTGAATATATAATAAAAATTACATCAAAGGTAACAATGCAGATAATGTACAGATCCTAATGATACTATTAGTGATTGTTCCTCATCTACCTCATGATGGTGGGCGATGGTGTGATCTTCCTGTGTTGAATCCCGGGAATACAGAGGACGGGGACATCTCTCTGGTGGGTTCCCATTACTGGATCCATCTGCAGGAAACACACACACTGACTGAATACATTGTTTCTATGTGTTTATCAGATGATGGGGGATCTAGGTGGAGCCTCCGTACTGCTCTCTCCTTTACAATAAAGTCTCCTCTTACCCGGTGATGTGAGGGGCGGCTGATTGTCCATCATGACGTCCTTGTAGAGATCCTTGTGTCCTTCTAAATACTCCCACTCCTCCATGGAGAAATAGACAGTGACATCCTGACACCTTATAGGAACCTGACACACACAATGATACAGTCATCATCCAGACACATCCCTTGTCTGTTACTGGATAATGTCCCAGAATTCCCAGCACCGCTCACCTCTCCTCCATCATCTCTCTGGTGACTTCTAGAATCTTCTTTTTAATTCTCTATTCTATCAGGGAGGGAGGTGGAGGCAATGTGATGGTCATATGATCTCCATAAAATGTGTATATAGACTACACTGCCAAAAATAAAAAATCAAGATTAGTAGCCACCCTGGCGGTATGATTGTGTCTTTTTGCATCTCAAAGTGGTACAATTGTTTTGCATAGAAATTTGGCGTTTTATATTGTAGGCCTATAATTCTTAGTAATAACACACTTTTTATTATTATACACAATTTACATATCGCCAACAGTTTACGCAGTGCTTTACAGGCATACCCCACATTTAAGTACACAATGGGATTTACTAAAGCTGGAAAGTGCAAAATCAGGCTCACTTCTGCATAGAAACCAATGAGCTTCTAACCCCAGCTTGTTCAATTAAGCTTTGGTAATAAAACTTGGAAGCTCATTGGTTTCTATGCAGAAGTGAGCCTGATTTTGCACTTTCCAGCTTTAGTAAATAAACCCCATTGTGTACTTAAAAGTGGGGTATGCCTGTACAATGTATAGGGGGGACAACACAATTACAGTCCAGTTCAATACAAAAGGTACAGGAGGGCCCGGCTCGTAGAGCTTACATTCTAAAGGGAGGGGGTGGTGGTACAAAAGTTAATAGCTGCAGAGAATGATTTGATGGGGGGTTGCTCGGGAAAAGTTGTTGTTAGGTGGGTGTGGGTTAGGCTTCCCTGAATAAATGAGTTTTCAGGGATCTCTTAAAAGGTGGACAGGGTAGGGGCTGATCGGACATAATGGGGCAGGGAGTTCCAGAGGATGGGAGAGGCTCTGGAGAAGTCCTGAAGGCGAGCATGGGAGGAGGTAACAAGGGAGCTAGAAGGCAGGAGGTCCTGGGAGGAGCGGAGGGGACGATTTGGGTGATATCTGCAGATGAGGTTGGTGATGTAGATGGGGGCGATGTTGTGGATGACTTAAATCATACTTAAATCTGTCCAAGAGTCTAATAGATATCCTGGGTATGATAAAGTTTGAAACACAAAATCATAAATTATAATATAATAAATAACTATAAATAATTATAAAAAATAATAATAAAATTAATTTCCCCACCATTCACTATCGCTCAATTCTGCAAGTGTTCTAATTTATTATCGCTGTTTTCTAGCTGGTCTAAAACCACTTTTGACGTAAAGGGACACTTTTTAGTTGCTATGGACAATCTCAAGTTTCCAGGCAGAAAGAACAGTATATATACTATATAAAACTGCATGCAAAGCACTAGGCACAAAAGGTATGTGAAATGATTTCATACAGTAATGTAATCTGTAAGATCTGTAAGATTACAGTGAATTGTACGTGTTATGAATTTTGTACTTTTTTGAATTTGCCGCCGGACTCTGAGCCCCATGCGTCGCAACGCTCGCAGGGAACTGAGGCATTGGGTGGAGGACAGAGCCCGCAGACACAGCGGAGGGGGACATTGCAGGATCCCGGGGAGGAGGTAAGTAACCTGCACCAGGATCCTGCAATGCAATCCCGAGTGTGGCTCGGGGGTTACCGCTAAGGGTACTGAAATTTAACCCCAAGAAAACTGCCGGGGAGGTTAAACAGTTTGTCACATGTAAAAAAAAAAAAATAAAGAATTAAATGACACCAGAAAATACAACTAATGTTCTATGTATCAAAAAGTCACATTCAAATATTAGTTGCTTGAAAAACAAGATTTTATATGCCTTTACAATGTTTTTTATTACAGTGATATGTACCATTTGCAACAATCTTAATTGTTATGTTATCTTTTTCGATAAAATAAAAAAAATTATGGATAAAAAAAAAAAGAAGAAAAAATACAGCAGAACACACAAAAAAGAAAAAGAAAAAAGAAAAACAAGATGTAGGTGAACGGGTTCTGGTGCCATTATTAACAGATAAACACGTGACCACTTCCAGGTGACCCCACATGGATGTACACTCACCACAATGGATGGATCTTCTATTACTAGATAGGTCTCACTGTACTTTTTTGGTTGGACCCACCGTGTATCTTGTCACCAACTTGACCATTCACATGTACCTGGATGTGATATCTTCCAATGCCATACACTGCCACTCCCCCCACTAATAAAAGTGGTATAATCCGTTAAGTATAGACCGGCGGTCTCCAAACTGTGGTCCGGGGGCTGTATGAGGCACCTTTGCTTGCCTTATCTGGCCCTTGGGGCACTATTCCATTCACTAAGACTAACAATGGGGCACTATTTATCCCACTGACACCAACAATAGGGCACCATTCCTTCCATTGATATCAACAATGGGGCAATATTTATCCCACTGACACCAACAATAGGGCACCATTCCTTCCATTGATATCAACAATGGGGCAATATTTATCCCACTGACACCAACAATAGGGCACCATTCCTTCCATTGATATCAACAATGGGGCAATATTTATCCCACTGACACCAACAATAGGGCACCATTCCTTCCATTGATATCAACAATGGGGCAATATTCATTTCATTGATATGAACGATGGGGCACAGTTCCTTCCACTGAGACCAATGATGGGGCACAGTTCCTTCCACTGGCACCAATGATGGGGCATTGTTTACTTCCACTGGACATTTTCTACTCCCACTGGCCCCCCTAAAGTCTAAACTGGCCCTTTGTTTAGAAAGTTTGGAGACCCCTGGTATAGACTGATGAGGTGAGAAGGTGATTGGTGGGAAAGGTGACACATCTCCACAATGGAAGTAAGTGGGGGAAATGTTCTGACCCTGAAGGGGTTAATCTAGGTTTCAGCACTATTTATCTGATGGAGATAAAAGACATCACAGTGACTATGGAGGAAGAGGACGGACATGACGGGGGGTTACTGGGTGTAAATAGAAAATAAGATCTTATTACCTCCTCTGCTGCCACTTCCAGCAATGTCTTCTCTCTACTTCCTCCCGACTCACCTCTCGCCTGGAACTTCCTGTCTGACCATGACATCACTTCCTGTCTGTCTTCATGAAGAGCTCCTGTCTGGCTAGAAATGTGATCACCACCTTGTGGATCTCAGAGGAACTGCAGTCCTGAGAAACCTCTCATAGTGTGAACACGGCCTTGTGCTGTGTGTGTATGTACTGTATATCCTTATAGATGGGGTCATCTCCACTCCCACCAAGGGGGATAGAAATATATTACTGCCTAGTCCAGCCTTTATCATTTATCAACCAGGGTTCCTCCAAAGGATTCTAGGGGCTCCCTCAGAATTGATCAATTTCTGTCTCTCAGTAACAACAATTTCTTGATAATGTAAACATATCCTTCTTTCACTGATCACTGATATGAGGGGATCCTTCTCCCATCGGTCACCAATAAGGGACCAATAAACAGATCACTTGTTTGGTTTTGTTTTGTTTGGGTTTTGACTGAATTTTCCTTGTTGGGGGGGGAGACAATGGCTGCACTGAATGGGTATTCAGCCAAGAAGAACCTTCAATTGCAGTATGACTACCAACGCTAAATGTGAGCTTCCCACTTCAGTGAGTGCAGTTTTTAGTATTTCCCTTTTAATAAATGCAGAGGTGGAGCTCTCAGTGTGTATAAAGAGGCGAATGTCTGAGTGTGTATGAAGTAGGGTTGCCACCTGTCCGGGATTGACCCGGACAGTACGGGTTTTGAAACATGTGTCCGGGGCTCTGGCCGCCTCAGACCCGGACACATCATTCAGACCCGCCGGTGGCTCTCTGTGCGGTGTGCCTTGCTTGCACAGTGACAGGCTGCCCTCTAATTAACTTCCCCAGCGAATTACAGTAATGTGCTGGGTATCTTTGTTCCCACACGCCGCCCGTGAGCTCCACAGCCTCCACTTTTCATTGCGGGGCAGAGCCGACATCTGTCCCCAGCTGCACAGACTAGTGCAGAGAGAGTGCTGTGGTCTGTGAAGTGAAACTGAACCCGCCCCTCCTCCTCCTGCTGTGTTGTTTTCCTGTGTACACAGAGGAGGAGGGGAGGAGAAGGCTCACCACGATGCCGACAACGCTGCTGGACAGATATCATCTATCAACTAATCCACAGTGAGTCTTCCAGAGGTGGGGGGTATGAACAAGAGGGTGAGGGGGGAACTAGCCTACAGTTCACTTTGAGTGATTGGGGGGGGGGGATATCTTCTAGGGGGCATTTTAGTATCTGTACTACAAGGGGGCTTGGATATGAAATCCACCCCCCTTAGCACATATTCTCCCCCCCCCCCCAATATTAAAGAGATGATGTCTGCCACAGAGGGGGTGGCCCTTGGCACCCCACAAGAGATGTGGAAAATTGCTCCAGGTACCCATACTAGTTCCCCCTCTTCCAGGCAAGTTAGTGGAGCAAAGTGCGGGTTCCAGGTCACAGGGCAGGTTCACACTGAAAACACAGGAACGCGCTGTGCGTTCTGTGCGATTCACATGTGAGCCGGGTGCAATTTTAGCCCAATTATGTATGCAGTCTCTGACCATCTCCTGTAGTATGTCTGCAGTCTCTGACCATCTCCTGTAGTATGTCTGCAGTCTCTGACCATCTCCTGTAGTATGTCTGCAGTCTCTGACCATCTCCTGTAGTATGTCTGCAGTCTCTGACCGTCTCCTGTAGTATGTCTGCAGTCTCTGACCATCTCCTGTACTATGTCTGCAGTCTCTGACCATCTCCTGTACTATGTCTGCAGTCTCTGACCATCTCCTGTACTATGTCTGCAGTCTCTGACCATCTACTGTAGTATGTCTGCAGTCTCTGACCATCTCCTGTAGTATGTCTGCAGTCTCTGACCGTCTCCTGTAGTATGTCTGCAGTCTCTGACCGTCTCCTGTAGTATGTCTGCAGTCTCTGACCGTCTCCTGTAGCATGTCTGCAGTCTCTGACCGTCTCCTGTAGTCTGTCTGCAGTCTCTGACCGTCTCCTGTAGTATGTCTGCAGTCTCTGACCGTCTCCTGTAGTATGTCTGCAGTCTCTGACCATCTCCTGTACTATGTCTGCAGTCTCTGACCCTCTCCTGTACTATGTCTGCAGTCTCTGACCATCTCCTGTAGTATGTCTGCAGTCTCTGACCATCTCCTGTAGTATGTCTGCAGTCTCTGACCATCTCCTGTAGTATGTCTGCAGTCTCTGATCATCTCCTGTAGTATGTCTGCAGTCTCTGACCATCTCCTGTAGTATGTCTGCAGTCTCTGACCATCCTGTAGTATGTCTGCAGTCTCTGACCATCTCCTGTACTATGTCTGCAGTCTCTGACCATCTCCTATGTCTGCAGTCTCTACCGTCTCCTGTAGTATGTCTGCAGTATCTGACCGTCTCCGGTGGTATGTCTGCAGTCTCTGACCATCTTTGTACTATGTCCGCACACTCTCTGACCATCTCCTGTAGTATGTCTGCAGTCTCTGACCGTCTCCTGTAGTATGTCTGCAGTCTCTGACCGTCTCCTGTAGTATGTCTGCAGTCTCTGACCGTCTCCTGTAGTATGTCTGCAGTCTCTGACCGTCTCCTGTAGTATGTCTGCAGTCTCTGACCGTCTCCTGTAGTATGTCTGCAGTCTCTGACCGTCTCCTGTAGTATGTCTGCAGTCTCTGACCATCTCCTGTACTATGTCTGCAGTCTCTGACCCTCTCCTGTACTATGTCTGCAGTCTCTGACCATTTCCTGTAGTATGTCTGCAGTCTCTGACCATCTCCTGTAGTATGTCTGCAGTCTCTGACCATCTCCAATAGTATGTCTGCAGTCTCTGACCATCTCCTGTAGTATGTCTGCAGTCTCTGACCATCTCCTGTAGTATGTCTGCAGTCTCTGACCATCTCCTGTACTATGTCTGCAGTCTCTGACCATCTCCTGTACTATGTCTGCAGTCTCTGACCGTCTCCTGTAGTATGTCTGCAGTATCTGACCGTCTCCGGTGGTATGTCTGCAGTCTCTGACCATCTCCAATAGTATGTCTGCAGTCTCTGACCATCTTTTGTACTATGTCCGCACACTCTCTGACCATCTCCTGTAGTATGTCTGCAGTCTCTGACCATCTCCTGTAGTATGTCTGCAGTCTCTGACCATCTCCTGTAGTATGTCTGCAGTCTCTGACCGTCTCCTGTAGTATGTCTGCAGTCTCTGACCATCTCCTGTAGTATGTCTGCAGTCTCTGACCATCTCCTGTAGTATGTCTGCAGTCTCTGACCATCTCCTGTACTATTTCTGCAGTCTCTGACCATCTCCTGTACTATGTCTGCAGTCTCTGACCATCTCCTGTACTATGTCTGCAGTCTCTGACCATCTCCTGTACTCTGTCTGCAGTCTCTGACCATCTCCTGTAGTATGTCTGCAGTCTCTGACCGTCTCCTGTAGTATGTCTGCAGTCTCTGACCATCTCCAGTAGTATGTCTGCAGTCTCTGGCTGTCTCCTGTAGTATGTCTGCAGTCTCTGACCATCTCCAGTAGTATGTCTGCAGTCTCTGACTGTCTCCTGTAGTATGTCTGCCGTCTCTGACCATCTTTTTTACCATGTCCGCACACTCTCTGACCATCTCCTGTATTATTGTCTGCAGTCTCTGACCGCCTCCTGTAGTATGTCTGCAGTCTTTGACCATCTCCTGTACCATGTCCAGACACTCTCTGACAATCTCCTGAGAGGACCATCTGACGGACCCCTGTACTGTGCACCTGAGTGGTGGTCAGTGACAGCGTAGCAAGGCCTGTCTGAGGGGGATCACTGATGTAGGGGGCAGTGAATACAGTAAGGTAATGGGGTACTGATATAAAGGTTACCCCCATATATCAGTACCCCCCCCTCCCACCTTACCTTAGTGCATTCACTCTGCAGAAGGTGCTCTATGGTGACCAGAGTCCCCCCCCCCCCCCCCACATTAGAGTTTCCATTTTAAATTCAAGTGGAACCTCTGTGCATGATGACATAAAGGGGAACTCTCCCTGTACCGTCCAAATATACAATCCTCACTCCCCCCATACAATACACATACATACATACATACATATGTAGCGGGGTCGTTCCCCTTTTAGAGGACAAGACTACAATTCCCACAATCCTCCAGGGTCCCGGGAGGTCGGTTGTTTCCGCCCGAGAGGCTGATGGGGGAGGTGATATAAGGAAGAGGAAAGGCCCGCCTCTTCCTCTTCTGACGCAGGGATCACAGAGAGAGGAGACACCTGTGCGGACCAGAACTGCTGAAGGCCTGAAGCCTGGGCATTGCAGCAGACTGGGAGAGACTCTCACCCCTCACTGTCAGCCAGCGCAGAACGGAGACTTTCGATTGAGAACGGTCGGTCAGAGGGAGGACCGGAGCGCAGGGGCTGTGACGAACGAGGCCGGACACCGCCAGTGGAGGACCCGGAGCTGAGGACGGTATCCCGAGTGGTGAGCGAGCGGAAAGCTCATCTATACTGTTATTTCACACTTTATGCCTATTAGACTGCCAAGGCCATTTACCTCAGAGAGCAGAAGATTGTTCTTTCTTGTGGATTACAAATACACCATTTTGTTCTACATGTGCACCACCTCTACAGTTCTTGTGCCGGTGAAGAATACTGTGTTCCCTCAAGGACTGAGCTTTATTGCTAGGGATCAGGCCTGGTCCGTGAGGTAGTCATAGTTAGATTTGTTGCACCTCAGGGGTGCATAGCAGACGGTCGCTACACGTGGTGTTCCGTTCCCCATTGCTGTCCAGACACATATGTATACCTGTCTATAGTACATACTGCAGGGACCTGCTCATGTATTGTAAGTCAAATGTTTAATGCATGTTACCCTTTTCTTTTCACTTTACCAAAAGTAAAGACAGTTATTTCAGCTAGCAGTCTGCCTGTGAGTTTGAGTCCATTACACTTATAGTATAAGTGATATTTATATGTGCATACATATACACCTGTGATTAACTGTGCCAGAGCGGGTAGAGCAGAATTGCCGGGGGGTTGGTGGAGCTGTACTCAGGGACCCAAACAAATTTGCGGCCCTCTTAATTGGGGGTATCGCTACACAAACTTAGGCTCATATATCATGCCCAGCTTTACTATCCTCAGCCAATGCCTTACAGGAGGACTCCCCTGTCCCCCCAAAATTACACTGGGAGGCTCCCCACCAAACATTACACACTACATATACACTGTATTGTACATTACACACGTCTGCACTATATGCAATTGGCTACACCCAGTGTTCACTGCTGCATGTGCCACATTACTACTTCCCTAGGGCACACAGAGGTGTCCCAGGTATTTTACAATCTCATAGTCTATGCTACAAAAAAATTGCTAAGCCCCGCTGAAGTGTTCGGGTTTGGCTCGAAGAAAAGGTGGCAACCCTAGTATGAAGAGGAGGAGCTCTGAGTGTGTATGAAGAGGCGGAGCTCTGAGTGTGTATGAAGAGGCGGAGCTCTGAGTGTGTATGAAGAGGAGGAGCTCTGAGTGTGTATGAAGAGGCGGAGCTCTGAGCGTGTATGAAGAGGCGGAGCTCTGAGTGTGTATGAAGAGGCGGAGCTCTGAGTGTGTATGAAGAGGCGGAGCTCTGAGCGTGTATGAAGAGGCGGAGCTCTGAGTGTGTATGAAGAGGCGGAGCTCTGAGCGTGTATGAAGAGGAGGAGCTCTGAGTGTGTATGAAGAGGAGGAGCTCTGAGTGTGTATGAAGAGGCGGAGCTCTGAGTGTGTATGAAGAGGCGGAGCTCTGAGCGTGTATGAAGAGGCGGAGCTCTGAGTGTGTATGAAGAGGCGGAGCTCTGAGTGTGTATGAAGAGGCGGAGCTCTGAGTGTGTAGGAAGAGGCGGAGCTCCTGCTGGAACAGCGGTCGGAGGAGGAGTCTAAGAGGAAGACTGACAGAAAGCGCAGCAGACTTGCAGGAGTGAGTGAGGAGGATCCAGTTCCTTTGCCATCGGAGGTGAGGAGAGTGTGAAGGATGTTGGTGACTCTGGTAGATGAAAAGCTGGGAGTCATATTGCTCTGGTGAGTGGGGAAGCACCACTAAGGGGGCGCCCTCACCATCACGTGTGGAAGAGGTGGAAGGAGGCCGTGGCTACACTACAGCTGCCACAGTTTGGCGCACCGAGAACTTATTAACTCACCTTATTAACTTTTCATTGTGTAGCGGTGTGTTGCCACTAGTTACTAACATCCACCATATCATCCTACTGACAGACTTCCATATTTCACTTCTGAGACAATGAACAGTCATTTGCTTTTGTTTTATTTTTGTCTATTTGGGGGTATATCTTGGCTGGGGATGCCCATAGAACAAAAATACTTTGCCATTATATTTATAGATTTTTACAAATTAGAACTTAGTTTGAGCCTGAAGGAATGATGCGCATGCATAACAGCTACAGTCTCTTCCCTGCATCACCATGCAGACTATTGCTCCTCCTCTGCGTAACTCCTGCAGACTATTGCTCCCAGAAATTCCTCATCAATGACCATGTAAAGATGAGGACTTCACCCATGACCATGTAAGGGTGAAGTTCCCAGAGATCCTTCCCTCCTGCACAAACTTAAACTACGTAGCACATTAATTTCTTGTCACATCTTCTTCTGTATGCCAAAGAACCCACTCTGAATAATCTCTAATGCTGGCTCTGATTGGTTGCTGCTACTAGACCAGAGGCCTGAAGTACCTCTCCCCGGAGGCCTTATAGTTTAAAAGCATGTGCTGAAAGGTGGGCTACTGTTTCCAGCCAGCCCAGCTTTCAAATCCTGCGCCCTCAGGCTGCATCGATTTGACACAATTCCCCACAGTCTCTCCTCTGATCCAGGACTCTTCATCAATGACCGTGTAATGATGAGGACTTCACCAATGACTGTGTAAAGGTGAAGCTCCCTCACAGACTTCCTGGCATGTCTCCACATCCAGCCCTCCACCGTGGTACACTCACCGAACTTTCTCTGCCCCGAGTCCTTGATGGAGAACTTAACCGGACCGTACGTTCCGATAGCTTCACCTGCCCCTCTGCTCCAGGAATTCCTCATCGATGACCATGTAATGATGAAGACTTCACCCATGACCGTGTAAGGGTGAAGTTCCCTCACAGTTCCCAGGCCTCCTCCTGCGATCAGCGCACCCCCCCCCCCCCCCCCAGATGGGGGTGCCCTCCTGCTGCAGTCTAGTACTGCATTCTCCACTTCTCCCGGCCGACAACTCCTCCCAGTGGCCTGTTACCTCAGCTTATATAGAAGACCTGCCCCCTGCCAATTCTAGTTGGGGATTGGTCAGGGCTCCCACATAATCTGCCTGCCACTCCAGTCCTAGGCCCTGCCCCTCTTCCAGAACATTCTCCCTGGAAGCACTGAAGCACAGGTGGTCACACCCACTGCTACACTAACCACTCCCTGCCCCCTAGATCAAAACAGACAGGCCTAGCTTAGAGCATAGGCCTGCCTAAATTTACCTTTTGTCAAGAAAGGCGTCCAGGATCTTTGTCTGCCAGCAGGAGAATCGGCTATGGCATATCCAGCAAAAGAGCCGCTCAGCGCGCGCGCGGGCGCACGGGAGCGCGCACGCGCGCGTGGGAGCGCGCACGCACGCTGTTTGAGCCCGTTTTGGCGCCAGGAGCGCTATTTAAGGAAGTTCCTGTCCATGCTATCTTGCTGTCCGGTCTACAGCGTTCCCGTGACCCCCAGCTACCAGCTACCTGTGCATTACCTGACTTCTGATACCTGATTACCCGGCTTGTTCCTGATCCTCCGTACCTGCTGCCTGTCCTCGATCCCGGCTTGTCCTGACATCTCTTCTGCCTGTTCCTTGGTACTTTGCTGTCCGCCTGTTAACGACCCGGCCTGCTTCACGACTACGCCTTGCCTGCTGATTTGGTACCGCACCTGCCTGCCTGTGTTTGACCCGGCCTGTCTGTGACCTGCTTCCGTTCCGGACTCCAGTCTCTTCCGGCTATCCGCAAGTTCCACCTGCCTGCCTACTACTACTGGGTTCCTGCCCTAGTCTTCTACTGGTCGTCCTACAGTATTCCAGACGTCTGGACCAGCCCTACACCTGTAACCTGCCAGGCACTTGTGCCCCTTTGTGCTTCCGATCCCCTGTCTACTCTACCAGGGGTTCCCGAGCCGGAGGTATACGAGACGCCACTCCCTGCATTCGTGGGCTCAACCACCAGGTACGTGACAGTACCGGACAGCCATGTCCGAGCCCACGCAGGGAGCTGCTCCAATGGACGATCTGTGTCGCCACCTGGCTGGCCTAACCCAGGCAGTGAAGAGTCTTCAGGAGGGCTATACCCGGCTCGAGGAACGTGTTCAGATCCTATCCACAGTTACGTCACCCTCACCTGGGACTTCTGCTGCTCCTTCAGTAGTGATGATGCCACCTGAACCCAAGGTTCCCACTCCTGAGCGGTTTTCTGGGGACCGTAGCAAATTTCGAGCTTTCCACAATGCTTGTGAACTTTTCTTTGCCCTGCAGCCTAGGACTTTCTCGCTTGACTCCACCAAAGTAGGCTTTGTCATTTCCCTGCTGTCAGGAGATCCACAAGCTTGGGCCCATCGGCTTTTGGAGCAGAAGGATGCCGCCCTTGACAATTTGAACTCCTTTTTTCACGCTATGTCTCAGCTCTACGAAGACCCGCAACTAACAGCAACTGCAGAAACGGCCCTGCATCCCCTACAGCAAGGTCGCAGACCAGCGGAGGACTATGCGTCCGAATTCAGGCGCTGGAGTTCCGATACCAACTGGAACGACTCCGCTCTGCGGTACCAGTTCCGCACGGGTCTCTTTGAATCACTGAAAGATGAACTGGCCAGAGTGGATACACCAGAGACTTTAGACGCACTCATTAATCTGTCCATACAGATTGACAGGCGACTACGACAACGGAGGTCTGAACGTGCCGCCGGTCCTTCCAGACCAATCTGGATGCTTCCCCGTGTACCCAGTCAGCCTCAACCGAATCCCCGAGCTCCCGTGACCTATACCCCTGATTCTCCGGAACCCATGCAGTTAGGCTTACTGCGCCCATCTCTGACACCTGAAGAGCGGCAACGCAGGCGATCCAATAACCTGTGCCTCTACTGTGGCGAATCGGGACATTATGTGAGATCCTGTCCTGCTAAGCTCCGTAAGTCCTGCACTACCTCTTTTGCTCTTACTCCCACTCTGCCGAATAATACGTCTCACCTGGCTGTCTCCGTTCTTTTTCAGCTCCCCAGAGGGAATATCCGGGTAACCGCTATCATTGACTCTGGAGCCTGCAGCGGTTTCATGGACTTAGCTTTCGCCACCCGGCATCATGTTCCCCTGTGACCAAAGGCAAAGGGCCTCTCTGTACATCTGGCTGACGGCTCGGCTCTTAAATCTGGACCTGTCACACAAGAGACTGTGCCAATATTCACCACTATTGCCGGAAACCACCAAGAACTATTATGCCTGAACATCATCCAATCCCCTCTGTTTCCAGTTATTCTAGGCATGCCCTGGCTGAGGGCTCATAACCCATTTATTGATTGGACCACTGGGGAGATCAGCTTCCCCTCCTCCTATTGTCACCAATATTGCCTACCTGAGACGGCTCAAGTATTTTCACCCCTACTCTGCATGGAAGCTGATGAAGAGACCCGTCAAGCCGTACCTGAAGTCTATCATGGGTTCTTAGACGTCTTCAGCAAGAAGGGCGCAGACACCCTTCCTCCTCACAGGCCATATGACTGCCCGATTGAAATCCTTCCTGGTGCAGAAGTTCCATTCGGAAGAATCTTCCCCTTAACTGAACTTGAACTTGGGACTTTGAAGGCCTATATTGATGATAACTTGGAGAAGGGGTTCATCCGGCCCTCCACTTCCCCAGCAGGGGCAGGAATTTTCTTTGTAGAGAAAAAAGACCATTCCCTACGCCCCTGCGTAGACTACAGGGAACTTAACAAAGTTACCATCAAAAATCGGTACCCTCTTCCCTTGGTACCTGAATTATTCCAAAGATTGGGGTCTGCAGCGACGTTCACAAAACTGGATCTTCGCAGGGCATACAACCTTATCCGCATCCGGAGTGGTGACGAGTGGAAGACTGCCTTTCGCACCCGGTTCGGGCATTTTGAATATTTAGTTATGCCGTTCGGACTCTGCAACGCCCCTGCTACGTTCCAGCATTTTGTGAACGACATCTTCAGAGACTACCTCGACCTATTTGTCATAGTATATTTGGATGACATCCTGATCTTCTCACCTTCCCTGACAGAGCATCGCGAACACGTTAAAAAGGTACTAACCAGACTTCGACGCCACGGCTTGTATGCGAAACCGGAAAAATGTGTATTCGAGCAACAGAGCATCCAGTTCTTAGGACTGATTATTTCTGTGGAAGGTATCAAGATGGACCCACAGAAGGTTTCCGCCATCCTGGACTGGCCAGCTCCTACTGACAAGAAAGGTGTTCAACGCTTTGTGGGATTCGCGAATTTCTACCGGAAATTCATCAGAGGATTCTCAACTATCATTTCGCCCATCACGAGTCTAACCAAGCAGAGCACTAAGTTCTCTTGGCCTCCCGGAGCGCAGGCAGCCTTTGCAACCTTGAAAGACCGATTCACGTCGGCATCAGTTCTAAAGCATCCTGACCCGGCGTTACCGTACATACTTGAGGTTGACGCCTCGGAAATTGCAGTCGGGGCAGTGTTATCTCAGAGACAAGGGCCTAAAGCTCTGTTGCACCCAGTTGCGTTCTTCTCCCGCAAACTATCTGAGGCAGAACGAAATTACGACGTGGGAGACCGAGAACTATTGGCCATCAAAGCCGCCCTTGAAGAGTGGCGATACCTTTTGGAAGGAGCGACACATCCGATTCTTGTGTATACGGATCACAAGAATCTCGAATATTTAAAAACCGCTAAGAGACTGAGACCACGCCAGGCCAGGTGGGCACTTTTCTTTACGCGATTTTCTCTCCATATAACTTACAGGCCCGGGTCGAAGAACACCAAACCAGACGCCCTTTCTAGGATGTTCAGCGAACCTAAAACTTCTTCTCCTCCGGACACCATCTTGTCTTCTGGAAGTTTTCTTTTGCTCCAAGAAGATTTGCTGGCCCAGATAAAACGGGCTTACGTGGGAATTTCTTCTCCGCCTGATACCACCCTACAAACCAGAGACGATCTGTTATGGTACAGGGAAAAGATCTTCGTACCTCAGGAGGTGCGAGTGGCTGTTCTGAACTTCTGTCATGACCATGAGTTAGCTGGTCATTTTGGGGTGCACAAGACATCTGAATTGCTCCAACGAATGTTTTGGTGGCCGCAGCTAACAAAGGACTGTAGGGATTATGTGGAATCATGCACCGTCTGTATCCAGAACAAGGGCAGCAAATCAAAAGCTTGGGGGCTGTTGAAACCACTACCTGTCCCGGAGAGACCATGGAGGATGATCTCCATGGATTTTATTGTTGAACTGCCTCCCTCGGAAGATCACTCTACCATCTTCGTAGTGGTGGATAGACTCTCTAAGATGGCTCACTTCCTTCCCATGAAGGGTACTCCTTCTGCGGCCGAAAACCGCGAGAATTTTCATTAAGGAGATCGTAAGACTTCATGGCATTCCGGCAAACATAACCTCAGATCGTGGGGTACAATTCACCTCAAAGTTTTGGAGGGCATTATGTGGCTCCCTGAAGATCAATCTGTCCTTTTCTTCAGCTTACCACCCTCAAACAAACGGCCAGACAGAAAGGACGAATCAAACACTGGAGCAGTACTTACGTTGCTTTTCATCATTCTCACAAGATGATTGGGTTCCTCTATTACCGCTGGCCGAATTTGCCTATAACAATTCAATTCATTCTGCTACAAAACAAACTCCTTTCTTCGCAAATTATGGATTTCACCCTTTATTTCTATCAAACAGTATACCGGAATGTTCTGTACCTGCTGCTCAGGAAACGCTGAATTTTTTTAGTACCAATAATAAATTACTCCAGGAGACAATGGCAAGAACTTAGGAATACTACAAGGAGGTCTTTGACAGGAAGAGAAGGGGAGAACTTAATTTAAAACCCGGAGATCAAGTCTGGCTGTCTACACTAAACTTGAAGTTGGCATGCCCCTCTAAAAAGCTTGGCCCTAAGTTTGTGGGTCCTTTCCCTGTGGAAAAGAAAATCAATAGTGTGACTTATAAATTAAAACTACCCGAGTCATTCCGGATCCACCCAGTCTTCCATGTAGCTCTGCTCAAACCTACTGTCCCGGATCCTTTTGTTGGCCGAAATACGGGGCCTCCTGAACCGGTACTCATTGATGGAGAAATGGAATTCGAGGTTGAGTCAATCCTGGATTGTAGGAGAAGATGTGGGCGTGTTCACTATTTGGTGAAATGGAAGGGGTACGGCCCGGAAGAAAATTCGTGGGTACCGGAATCCAACATTCATGCAAAGAGGCTGATCCGGGCATTTAATAATGCACACCCAAGTAAGATGGTTCAGTTGGGCATCCGGAGGCTGCCCCTTAGGGGGGGTCAATGTCAAGAAAGGCGTCCAGGATCTTTGTCTGCCAGCAGGAGAATCGGCTATGGCATATCCAGCAAAAGAGCCGCTCAGCGCGCACGCGGGCGCACGCGAGCGCGCACGCACGCTGTTTGAGCCCGTTTTGGCGCCAGGAGCGCTATTTAAGGAAGTTCCTGTCCATGCTATCTTGCTGTCCGGTCTACAGCGTTCCCGTGACCCCCAGCTACCAGCTACCTGTGTATTACCTGACTTCTGATACCTGATTACCCGGCTTGTTCCTGATCCTCCGTACCTGCTGCCTGTCCTCGATCCCGGCTTGTCCTGACATCTCTTCTGCCTGTTCCTTGGTACTTTGCTGTCCGCCTGTTAACGACCCGGCCTGCTTCACGACTACGCCTTGCCTGCTGATTTGGTACCGCACCTGCCTGCCTGTGTTTGACCCGGCCTGTCTGTGACCTGCTTCCGTTCCGGACTCCAGTCTCTTCCGGCTATCCGCAAGTTCCACCTGCCTGCCTACTACTACTGGGTTCCTGCCCTAGTCTTCTACTGGTCGTCCTACAGTATTCCAGACGTCCGGACCAGCCCTACACCTGTAACCTGCCAGGCACTTGTGCCCCTTTGTGCTTCCGAGCCCCTGTCTACTCTACCAGGGGTTCCCGAGCCGGAGGTATACGAGACGCCGCTCCCTGCATTCGTGGGCTCAACCACCAGGTACGTGACACCTTTGCTGACAGTTTCCCTAGCAAAATCCTATGCTAGTACCTACCTATGGTAGAGGGGGCTACATTTGATTTGTGGATTTTTTTTTTTTTTTATAAATTCATTGAAGTAAATGCAAAATGGAAGCAGTGGACTTGCAGAGAAAACTATATTGAGCACAAAATATTGTATGATTATGTAGCGCCGGGCTCCTGACGAGCATGCGCTATGTGTTTTGTAAATTTAATGTTCAGTACCAGTCTGGCTGGATTTCACTGGGCTCTGCTTGACCATAGGTGTCGCTGTCACTTTTGACAAGTACAAGAACGCAGTTTGACTGGGTGCATTGAGTGCCAATCTCTCTCGGAACCAACCAGTGAGAGTGTCGTCTTGCTGTGAATTCTGGGAGAGGATACTTAAGGTACTGAGATCATGTGCTTCTGGGTTCCGGTCCAGAAGATCTTTCTGTCTGCTTGGTCCTGGTCCTCCTGACCAGCCCTCAGGGCTCTCATGGCCTGGGGTGCGGATCCATCCAATTCCGATTCTCGTGGCTGGCTAGCCCGAGGCAAAGTAACTGGAAGGAGGATTCAGAGGTGGTCCGGTGCCGTCTCGTCTGTGGAGAGGCCCAGCAACTGACAAAGCAACCAGGGGAGGACTCTTCGGCAGAGGGCCACGCGTAAGGCTGGTTCCTCAGCAAGAGCCTGGAAGCTAAGTTGAAAGACACCAAGTGAATCTACACTCGTACGGTATCGCCGGACCAGCTGCAAGATATTGGTACCGTATGAGGGTTCTCTAAGTTTGTCTACATCCTTCAGTTACAACAAGTCTGTGGCAGAGACTTTATTCACAAGTTCTACAACCAAGTCTGTGGCAGAGACTTTATTCACAAGTTCTACAACCAAGTCTGTGGCAGAGACTTTGCACTATTTGAACACTCTATCTGCTGCTAGGCCTGGTGAGAGGAGGTTTATCCGATAGCTGTGAAAATCCAGTTGTGAATGGCTATTCTCTGGATTCTATAGTGAGAGACATTCAGTTTTGAGCAGTTCCAAGAGTACCTGAACTTTCTACCTAAACCCTCTATCCCATACTGAGAGATTGTGTTTGTCTACCCTTTTTTGCAAATAAAAATCCCAAAGCGGATCCAGTGTCAGTTTCTGCAGTTCTTTGGGCCATCTACCTCGGGAAACCCCTAGACGCATACGAGGTCAAGAAGGTAACGGTAAGCTTAAATCAAACCAGCAGCTCCTTCGAGGATTGGTGCTACAATTACATGAATTTTCACAGTTTTTTAAGTTTATTTAATATAGCAGCAAATATTATGAGATTAATGAAGTAGGTGCAAAGTGGAAGCAGTGGATCTGCAGAGAACAGCATCTTGAGCACAAAGCCCTTTATGTTGTATATGAATTTGCACATGGATCAGTTTACTTAAAGCGGTTCTGCACTCTGAAAAAAAATTTTTTTTTTTAGGATGTAATATAAAGTGTGCTTACCTTTATTAGGGGACTCACCTGTTCCATCTTCCATCTCGATCGCCGCCGGTTTTCGTCCGATGAAGTTCCTCGTCTTCTTCTTTAGTGCTGGGGGCCATCTTGCCTGTGGGCATGTGAAACACCCACAGGGACTTTAGATGGCCCAGCATGCACTGCCGTTACTCGCGCGTGCGCAGTAACGGCTCATCTGCCGAGATCTCACGAGATTTCGGCAGATGCGGCCGAAATCTCGGGAGATTTCGGAAGATGTGGCCGAAATCTCGCGAGATTTCGGAAGATGTGGCCGAAATCTCGCGAGATTTCGGAAGATGCCCGCACTGGCTCCTGGGATCAATGACACCAGATCCCAGGAGACAGTGCGGCGTGACGACGATCGACGCAAGACCCCGCCCGCCGCCGCAGAGGGAGAAGACCGGAAGTCTTCAATTACAAGGTAAGTAAAAAAAAAAAAAAAAAAAAAACATTTCATTTAGTACTCTTTGCCTGATTTGGAAGGCAAAGAGATTTACTAAATGAAATGAGTGCAGAACCGCTTTAATCTATTGATAAACACCATAAGATCAGTGAAGTAGGTGTAAAGTGGAAGCAGTAGATGCAGAGAATATTATTTGAGCCCCTAGCACTTTATATATGAATGTCTCCACATATTTTAGTGTATTTGTGATGATTTATGTGCACACACAATAGGACAGCGCTGTGACACATAATGCTCTTCTAGGTGATAAAGGGAATACTTACCTTTGTTACAGCAGCAGTCCGGTATAAGTTATTTCTGTAGGTATTTGAGTTGTTACACATAGCGCAGGTTTTTTTTTTTTTCAATTTAAAATGGTGGATATACAGTACATACACACTCAGCACAAGGTCGTGTCACACTACGAGACCTTTCTTGGGGCTGCAGTTCCTCTGAGCTCCACAAGGTGGTGAGCTAACTTTGATACAGATAGGAGATCTCTATGGAATACAGACAGGAAGTGATGTCAGGTACCGACAGGAAGTAGAGAGGAGACATTGCTGGAAGCAGAGGAGAGAGGAGGTAATAAGATCTTATTTTCTATTTACACCCAGTAACCCCCCGTCATGTCCGTCCTCTTCCTCCATAGTCACTGTGATGTCTTTTATCTCCAGCAGATGATGATACTCACATATATAGTGTGGAAACCCAGATTACCCTTCAAAGTCAGAACATTTCCCCACTTACTGGGCCGGAACATTCTCTTCATTTTGGAGATAAATTCTAGTAATAAACAGCACTGACAATAAATAGACAAGACAATGACCATCCTGACCATACATGGCCTACAAAGGGCAATTATTACACTACACAGGCAGCCAATGGGCAATCATTACAATATGCAGCCAACACAATGGTGGAGTGCAGGAGTATGGAGCATAGAGCCTCTTACATTGCTGGTCAGGAGGAAGAAAACATTACCCAGCCTGCCATTAAGAACATGTTTCATCATTGGTGTCAGAGGGAGGAATATACTGAGGGTTCTGAGGGAAGTAGAGGAGCTGAGGAGCTGTGAGGGTTTGGTAAAGCTGAAATACCTAAAAAGCGGTAATGTAGCTGAAGGACTCTGGGATCCATGAGGGGGTAGTCGGGCTGCAGGGCTCTGAGGGGAATAGAGATCTGGAGGGCTCAGGGGACTCTGAGGGACAGATGGGGGTCTCTGGGTCTGTGATGGCCCTCCCACCCCACCTCTACTTACTTTTCAGACCTTACAGAACTGGCAACCTTATCCATCTTATTGTCTCAGTGGTCACGTGATTTGTTCTGGAATATCAAGTAAGATGAAGAAGGGAATTCCTTCGCTCGTTGGTGAGCACTTGTTCTTAGAGGAATTCTGTTTCAACTGAAAATCAGTTCAGAAAGAAAACAAACATAACAGGGAAAAGGGGGTATCTGATCCGGCAGGCCTAGAGGGTCCCGGGTCCTCCAAGATGTAATAAACACTAAAAAGCCAAACTGAATGTCTTCCCATGGGGGCAGTTCTTTAATGTACAGCAACCCTCCTATTGCCTCCTCACGTCCACATCCTATCATTTTGTGACCAATACCATCCAAATAATTCTTACTTTCATTTCCCAAAGTTATCCGTCTACAAGGAGACCTGTATAGATCAAATGATGGCACCAATGAGGATGGAGGAGGACCGGAGTCACATGACTGAGAAGATACTAAACCTCACCCTGGAGATCATCTACCTGCTGATCGGAGAGGTGAGGAGGATTCTGGGAGGTCACATGACATAACTCTTATCTCTATTAATAAAACACAGACCTGACTGGAGAGGTGAGGAGGATTCTGGGATTCTAACATGATATTCCTATTGGTTCCTCAATATAGAGATTTCCTCTTGTGAAGTCAGGTGATGATATGACCATCACAGTGCCTCCATGTGACTCCCTAAAACCTGAGAGACACAACATGGAGAAGATTCTAGAAGTCTCCAAGAAGATGATGGAGCTGCTGACAGGAGAGGTGAGGAGGATTCTGGGACATTATCCAGTAACAGACAAGGGATGTGTCTGGATGGTGACTGTATCATTGTGTGTGTCAGGTTCCTATAAGGTGTCAGGATGTCACTGTCTATTTCTCCATGGAGGAGTGGGAGTATTTAGAAGGACACAAGGATCTCTACAAGGACGTCATGATGGACAATCAGCCGCCCCTCACATCACCGGGTAAGAGGAGACTTTATTGTAAAGGAGAGAGCAGTACGGAGGCTCCACCTAGATCCCCCATCATCTGATAAACACATAGAAACAATGTATTCAGTCAGTGTGTGTGTTTCCTACAGATGGATCCAGTAATGGGAACCCACCAGAGAGATATCCCCGTCCTCTGTATTCCCGGGATTCCACACAGGAAGGTCACACCATCCCCCACCATCATCAGGTAGATGAGGAACAATCACTGATAGTTAAAAGTTTAAAAGCATTTTTTGTTACAATGAATGTTTTATTATATATTCAGAGTGGAAACCTCGGGGATTATAATATTGTTGTTAAAGAAGAGTATAAAGAGGAGGATGAGGAGTATGGAGTGATGGAGGAGTTTTCAGAAGGACACAAGGATATGATGGAGCCACCGAATACCAGGAACCCACCAGAGAGATGTTCCCGTCCTCTGTATTCCCGGGATTCCACACAAGAAGGTCACATCATTTCTCACTGTTACAAGGTTGGTGGGACGGCTTATAAAACACAGACTCATGGAGACAATGTGTGGATTTTTTATGTGATGTCACAAAGATAAAGCTTATATTTACAGATGATATTCTCACTAATTTTCTTGATTCAGAGTGGAGATCCAATCAATATAGAATTTGAGGTTAAAGCAGAAGAAGAAGTGAGGGATGATCAGCAGTCTATGGAGGAGGATGGAATAACGGGGACATTTATAGAGGAGGACACTCCTACAGAGATCAGCACAGGTGGGTCATTAACATTAAATACATTCCAACCGTACTGCTCTCTGGTCCAGAGTAGGTTAAGGATTGGGTGATATCAGCCTGTAATCCCCTGGTCACTTTCCTGAGCTGTGTTCCCAGTCCTGTATTCCTGTATTTCTCTCGGATAATCTTCTTTCTCTGTGCTGCAGACACAATTTATGTATCTAGACTGGATTTATGGAGATCCTGGGGTTCAGCTGGCAGCAAAATGTTCATTTTCACCATAGATGTTACTAGACCTAGACACTTGGGGTATGTGCTTTGGGTCTTCTGCCCCATACCCGGGTATGGCAAGATCTCTGACAGGACAATTCTCCCGGGATTACTTACTCTGTTGTCTGTGCCGGGTGGAGGGATATGTCTGTATAGTCTCAGACCCAAGTCACTGAGTGCAGTCTCAGGAGATGGGAGGCAGCGGTGTAGGACCTCTGCAACTTGTCTCATGTGAACATTTAGGCCCCTTTCACACTGCTGCAACTTGAAAGTCGCACAATTTTGCCACAATTTTGACACACGATTTCAGGGAATGCCTGTGTAAACCTGAGGTCTATGGACCTCAACTCGCATGACAGTCGGACCAAAGTAGTACAGGGACTACTTTGAAGACGGTGCCACTTGAAGTCGCACAGATATGAATGGTACTCATTAGAAATCATGGGGTATGACTTGTCATGCGACTTTGCAGTCCCAAGTTGCAGGACAAGTCACACAAGTGTGAAAGGGGCCTTAGGCTTCCACTGATTACTAAATATCACTATTATGAGTCCTGACCCTCACACTATATAATTTATGTTGTACATTACATAGTCCTGACTTCTGCTCTCTCCCCTCTACCCACTGCTATATATACACATAATATGTATTCTCTTTTGTTACACCCATTTTCTACCAGCTGGACATTTTATATCTGATGATTTGATTGGAGCACAGCCTTTTACATGTTGATAATAATGTGATAACATTCTTAAACTTTGGAACCTTAAACAGAAAGTGATAATGAGGGAGGAGTCAATAACCCAATGATGGTGGTCTTCAGGATCAGTCCAGTCTTCATCTTGGTTGTTCTCCCCCCATCCTCACTCTCTGACCTCTGGTGGGGCTCAGCCCCGCTGTTATTCATGATTAAATCATGGACTAAATAAGGAAGTGCAGGACTTCTTGTGTTGGGAAGATGGCGATGAGTGATAGAGGGGGTGGGGACACTCGTCCTATAATCCCCTCGTCACTGTCACTCCTATAAAAGACAGTTCTCGTTGTTTCCTCACTCTCTGACTAAGGTCCATGAATAAAGAAATGAACTGGTAGGAGATCAGAGGACCCATTTACTAGTTACCTTGAGGGGGGAATTGTAAGATCCTCAGAGACAAAGCTGCCTGATGTAGGCGGAGTCCTGGTTTAGGGGAACCAATCTGCTCATGTCTAGTAATAATCTTTTTATTTCTATTTTAGTAGATGGACGGGAGATGAGGAAAACCTCAGAGGATTGTCTCACTTTGTCTCCAGACTGTAAAGTAGAAGATGAGGACATCACACAGTATAGTCCAGGAGAAAACCCGACTACCTCAAATGTCCATCCGGCACCACACAGTGTAGATGGACCATCGTATTCCTCTTATCCTGAGGAACCTCAGACTGTGAGGGACGGTGCCGTCCTTCCAACAGATAAGAGGCTTTCCTGTACTGAGTGTGGGAAGGGTTTCCATTTTAAATGTCATTTTAATGTGCATAAAAGATCTCACAAAGGTGATAAGTCACTTTCCTGCCCTGAGTGTGGGAAATGTTTTTCACAAAAATCCAATCTTCAAATACATCAGAGATCTCACTCGGGGGAGAAGCCGTATTCCTGTGCTGAGTGCGGGAAATGTTTTTCACAGAAGTCCAGTCTTCACACACATCAGAGATTGCACACTGGAGAGAAGCCGCATTCCTGTCCTGAGTGCGGGAAATGTTTTTCACGGAAGTCCAGTCTTTACACACATCAGAGATCTCACACGGGGGAGAAGCCGTATTCCTGTCCTGAGTGCGGAAAATGTTTTTCAGACAAGGCCAATCTTCACAGGCATCAGAGATCTCACACAGGGGAGAAGCCGTATTCCTGTCCTGAATGCAGGAAATGTTTTTCAGTGAGGTCTGATCTTTACAGACATCAGAGATCTCACACAGGGGAGAAGGTGTATTCCTGTCCTGAGTGTGAGAAATGTTTTTCACAGAAGTCCCATCTTTACACACATCAGATATCTCACACAGGGAGATGCCATATTTCTGTCATGAGTGAAATGTTTTTCACGGAAGCCTTATCTTTACAGACATCAGAGATCTCACACGGGGGAGAAGCCACTTTCCTGTCCTGAGTGAGGGAATTGTTCCTCATTGAAGTCCTGTCTTCCTGTACATCAGGGATCCCACATAAACTTCGAGGTGTATTAGTGCCTTGAGTGCGGGAAATGTCTTCTATATGAATGTTGCTGGACATCACAGCTCTCATGTGGGGAAGAAGCACACCCTGATATACACCTCAGATATACTCCATGGCTGATCTTCATCATGTAAGAAACAGTTGATAAGGAGATCACCAAAGACATGGATGAAGTGTTGTACCATGTTGGCCATTGATAGCAGTAGAACAATAAAAATGGAGTCATTACCTTTCATTGGCTGAGTACATTTTGTGGTGTAAGCTTTCACAAACACTTATGCCGCGTACACATGATCGGACTATCCGGCGGACCAAAGTCCGCCGGACAATTCGCCCGTGTGTGGGCTCCGGCGGACCTTTTCTTCCCAAAATCCGGCGGACTTAGAAAGAAGACTTGACTCAAAATTGTCCGCCGGACAATCCGCCCCTCTGTGTGCTAGTCCGCTAGACTTTCCAAACAAACGGACTTGCCCACACGTTCATTTTGAACGTGACTTCAGGTACGACAGGACTAGCGAAGGAAGTCAATGTCGCGGCCTCCATCGGCGAGATTGATACCTCGCGAGCCCCGTCGCCTGGTATGGGTTTTAAGGATAACCCCTATGCCGAACGGCGTGGGGGTCCCCCCAAAGTCCATACCAGACCCTTATCCGAGCATGCAGCCAGGCCAGTCAGGAAAGGGGTGGGGACGAGCGAGCTCCTCCCCCCCCTGAACAGTACCAGGCCGCGTGTTCTCAACATGGGGGGGTGGGTGCTTTGGGGGAGGGGGGTGCCCTGCAGCCCCCCCACCCAAAGCACCTTGTCCCCATGTTGATGAGGACAAGGACCTCTTCCCGACTAGGGATGGGCCTGGTGTTCGATTCAAACCCATGTTCGAATCGAACATCTTCCGTTCGTCCGCCCGTCGAGGGCAGAACTCTGAGGGCCGTTCGCATCAAATTGGTGTGATGCGAACGGTCCACAATGCACTGCGCCAGTCGCAATGCATTGCTGGCTGATGATTGGCCAAGCATGCACTGTGACCAATCATAGAGCCAGCGGCGAGGAGAGCAATAATCCTGTGGCCAATTATAGCTCAGGGGTTTAAGTACACGCCCCACACTATATAAGGCCGCCGTGCCGGCGGCCTCGTGTAGTGTGTTCCAGCTTGAGGAACAGTGAAAGTGTACTGTACATGTACACACTATATGTGAATCATTTCTGTGTGGGGAAAGTGTAGGGAAAGAGGAAACATAGACAGGGATAGTGTATTCTTCTCAGCCTTTGCTTGTGGGGAAAGTGTAGGGATAGAGGAAAAATAGGCAGGGATAGTGTGTTCTTCTCAGTGCTGTTCTTTACCAATCCAGCCATCTGCAGGAGTTAGTGTGTGTGTGTGCTGTGTGAGTATAGCACAGCAGTAGCACACTAAACCACCTTACACTGTATCTGCCCTGTTGTCACCTAAGACAGCCATCTGCAGGAGTTAGTGTGTTTTGTGTGCCTCCAGAACAGCACAGTATACACCAACAATCCATACATACATACAGTATATACCTACAGTCCCTGTCTTGTTTGCACCGCCTGTATACTGCGGTTCAGAGTATATAGGCTTTTAGGTATAGGGTTTTATTTTGGGTGCAGGGTTCCCCTTAATATCCATACAAGACCCAAAGGGGCTGGTAATAGGCTGGGGTGGGGGGGGGGGGTGATGGGGTAGCCATGCCATTTTTCTCAAAGATTTTCATCCATATTGCCAGGACAAGACATGACATTAAAGCCACAAGCAGTTTTAAATGGCTTCTTTTTTTTTCCTTTACAAATTTCATTTTGTGCAGGGACAGTTCTAAACATGGGAAACACATGCCACTTCACAGGCATACTTTAGATACCCCCCAGGTACCATATTTAAAGGAATACTTCACTTTTTTTTCACTTTATGCATCATTAAAAAACGTCTGTTTTTAAAACTTCCTTTTGCATTGATACATGTCCCCTGGGGCAGGACCCGGGTCCCCAAACCTTTTTTTTATAACAATAACATGCATATTGGCCGTTATAATTAGCACTTTAGATTTCAAACGTTTGCGTCCATTGTAACTAATGGGGTTCTAACGTTCGTGCAAACTTTCGGTCCGTTCGCAGGTTCTGGTGCGAACCGAACCCGGGGGTGTTCGGCTCATCCCTATTCCCGACAACCCTGGCCGTTGGTTGTCGGGGTCTGTGGGCGGGGGGCTTATCGGAATCCGGGAGCCCCCTTTAATAAGTGGGCCCCCAGATCCCGGCCCCCCCCCACCCTATGTGAATAAGTATGGGGTACATCGTACCCCTACCCATTCACCTAAGGAAAGAAGTTTCAATAAAAAAAAAAAAAAACACTACACAGGTTTTTAAAGTAGTTTATTAGACAGCTCCAGGGGTCTTCTTCCGACTTTGGGGGTCTTCTCGCCGGGCTCCTCCGATATCTTCTGCTTTTTTTACCGCTCTTTTACTAGCGGAGGAGCCCGGCTTTCTCCTTCGTCGATGCCGTCTGGGGGCCTTCTTCCGACTTTGGGGGGTCTTCTTCTGACTTCTCCCGCTCTTCAGTTCTTTTGCTGGGCTCCTCCGCTATCTTCTTCCAGCTCTTTTACTAGCGTTGGCCCAGTCTTCTTGTTCGTCGCTGTTGATGTCGCTGACCCCACTTATTATTTTCCCTAGGCTAACCAGGTGAGACTCGGTTATGCTGTTTTTGGTTTGGTGGGACCCCCCCCCCCCCCCCCGAGTCTAATGAGCATTGCCATTGTGTTGCCAGAAATTGTTCTGAAGATGGGGTATATTCCAAGGCACATATATTATTATTGGCCCCTATGTTGCTACATAGCCTTGGATTACATTGGACCCCACAGTTGATCCTCTATGTGGGATGTAAATGGAAATTTACGTGGTGAGATATCACAAATGTAAATGTGCATACAATGGTGGCCTAGATTTTGGTGTAGGAAATTTACAAGATATTGGAAAGAATATTTTGTAAGTAAGGTATAAGGAGGGGTAGATTATGTAAATCTTCCCCCTTCTCCCCTATCCCCCTTTGGGACATATAGCGATAGAGCTGCTACTAACTATGCTCTCTACTTGCTTAGTACAGTATATTATAGATTTCTCCCCTGTGTGCCATACTCTGTTGTTTCCCCCTCTTGGTGGGATGTTTGGGTTCCCTATGCTCCACCCCCCCCCCCCCGACTGGATTGTGGATTCCATCATTTGCCCCCATATTGATGTAAGCTCTGCAGTCTGTGTATATATATATATATATATATATATATATATATATATATATATATATATATATAAAATCTAATAAAGTACGTAATATGAATGACATTATTGAAATATAAATAGATACTTCCCTTATCTTTTGTTTGTATGTTTGGTGATAATAGCGATGTTCCCCTCAAAAGTATACAGTCCTGAAGAAGCTATTAGTGAAACGCGTTGACAACTGGACAAGATCATCTGGACTATACAGAATATTGTTACACCTAATTAGTAGATGGTCATTGGTGTCCTGTATGATATATGGGGAAACATTACATAGAGAGGATATATTCCTATAGAGGACATTTGTGAATTTTTTTATATATACATATATATATATATATTTTTTTTATGTTTGTAATAAAATATTATTTTTATATCAAATTGTATGTCTCATGCTGTGCCTTTTAAAGTGGAAGTCCAGTCAAAAAAGATTTTTTTTCTATTAATTATATGTAAAATATCTTTATCTTTGATATTATTAATTTTCTGTATAGCTGATTGCCAAGCTTAGAAAGTCTAATCAAAGCCATTCAGCTTCTTTCTGTTCTTCAGGGATGACCTTATTTCCCTTTATCTGAATGCTGCATTGGGGGGGCCTCTCACTTCCTGAAAATGTTGTCCTTCTCTTCTACAAAGGCATGCCTACTGTTCATTCTCACCTCCCCTGTCTTGCCCAGCCCCATCCCTCCTATCCTTAGTCAGAAAGAGGATGACTTTCTCGTTTTGGTTCCTAGCTGCCTGAGAGAGACAGAGAACAGGCAAGCCTGGTAAGTATGTTCTGCTCAGTGCAGCTCATGGCGGCACACACAGAGACACACACTTCTTACAAACCATTATATGGCTTCAACTTTCAAGTGAAAGTCCAGTCAAAAAAGATTTTTGAGCGACTTTGAAAAAGGTACCTGCACTACTTTAATGCAACTTTTGATGTGACTTTGATCCAGAGTGTAACATCGGATCAAATTTGCATTCTAAATCTGCACAGCTTTGGAGTCGCACTAGTGGAAACATAGCCTAGGGCTAGAGTGCGACTTTGGAGTGTGACTTTGATGCGACTTTGAGTGCAGCTTTAGCCCAACTTTACACTCTCTGGATCAAAGTCGCATCAAAAGCATTACAGGTACCTTTTCAAAGTCGCATAGATGGGAACAGGTACCATTAAAATCAATGGGCTGGGGCTTGTCATGAGACTTTATGTGTCCAAAGTCGCATGACAAGTTGCACTAGTGGAAACATAGCCTTAGTGTGGTTTAAATAGAAAAGATATTCTCCTGCACTAGTGGGGAGGGCCTTAGTACAGATGGTAGTATTTCCTGGTAGTGGAGTGATCATGCATACCCTGCTGCCTAGGCCGACAAGGGGAAGTCTGAAAATGTGTGTAGAAAAGGGAAAGGAAAGCGCGCGACCTGATGCATGAATCATAATAAAAATTTTATTATAAACAAGTGGGTTTATACAGAGGTAGATACTACTTATTCAAAATTTAAATAATGATAATAACTAACAACAATGTTGTCACTACTAGATGGAATGATATGAAATGATACCCATACAAGGGATAAAATTAAATGAATACTCTAATGCGTTTTGAGGGTTTTCCTCTTCATCAGAGCCTTAGAGACAACTGGATGGGTGGTAAAACTCTAGTTGAGTGGTGTAACCATGTGGAATATCCTTCAGTGTAGGGATTTATCCTTCCACATTGCAGTGTTCTATATTAAACAGACACCAAAGAGGTAGACATATGTACAGAATTGCAGATGCCAAAACGAATGTTAGAATCATGGTATATAAAGGTGGATTAAAAAATATATGGATATATATCTATGGAAAAAAAGTATAAAATATATCCAGAGTATAACAAAAATATACACATACATATATTTGTAGTCAGAGTCTTCAAGCGGGAAATGCGATATTCCTAAGAACCAAGGCCTGAGGTGTGCCTTGGCCTAGCTGGTCAGTATGCCTGAGAAGAGGGCATACCCTGAATGTAAGAATAAGAAGTACTATGAGTATGTATGAAAGGCTGGGGGAAACGGGTGGGTGGGAACACAGAAACGCAGACGACCCTGGCCCTGACGGAGGAGGAGGCTTAAATAGCCCTCTCAGGCTCCTCCTACAAATACAGGCTGGCCCCCGATCAGCCTTCATACTTGTAGTCAGAGTCTTCAAGCGGGAAATGCGATATTCCTAAGAACCAAGGCATGAGGTGTGCCTTGACCTAGCTGGTCAGTATGCCTGAGAAGAGGGCAAAAAGACACAAATTTAGGTGAAGAAGAGAAGGTAATGATCCAACACGTATATTAGCATGCGCCCAGATGGCAACAGTGAGTATCCGCGTTGACAGGCGACACCCACCAACTCCTGACTTGGTAATGAGAAGGAACCCCCTATGGAACCTGGAAAGCTGCCCAGAACCAACAGAACGTCCCGTGCAAGATTGGAGTGAGCCTGAGAGACAACCCAGACATGAGAATGAACTGCTTGCGAATGAGAGGATACGTGGGCGAAGGGAGCAAGGCCTGGCCGAGGACCCCCTGCAAATGATGGTCGAGAAGGTCGAAATCCCATGGGGAAGTGAGAGGGTGAGTGCAAAAAAAGACCACTGGTAGGAGTGCGAAATGCTGGATACCTGATGAAAGTGATGGAGTAAGCGGATAAGGCCCAGCGCCATGGCAATAAGCATCATCGACATGGAGAAACCATGCCAGACACAGGACACTGGTCCCACCTGATAAGATAAGGTCGTGCTTCAGCCAGAGACCTAACAACCAAGTCTGAAACCTGAACCGAGGAAGGAGGTATGGATGCCAAGACGGCCCCAACCTGAGAACACAAACTAGAGAAATGACAGTCAACCAGACATGAGAACAACAATGCCCCTCTGTGCCTACCTAAGAATGAGAACATGAGCAGAAATGTCAAGACCCCTGCGCGTGATGAACCTAACGACGGACCCCCCCCCCTCGTGTGAGTAGTAAGTGAGCCTGAGTAACCTGCAGCGCAGACAGGTAATTGACTGAAAACTCAGGGCTAGTGTACCCACAGACCGTGGTGGGTAGTCGTATGAGTGTGGTGAATGAACATGCATCGTGTGACGTATGGTATACGGGCGAGAAGATTGTGGACAACAATCAATTAACAAACGAAACCTCAGCCCGTATGGATCTGTAGACGTGACAGATCCTGACGTAAGCCCTAGCTAACTGACCCAGGTACAACATGAACACAGATACGATGAGAAATGACAACTGCCAAACAAAACAGCTACCGGAGTATGCCACGGGTGAACAACGCCCCTCTGAGAAACGATGAGGCTGAAAAACCATGGCAGAAAACGCCATGACAGAAACGAAATGACAGAAATGCTGAGGCAGAAAACGTGATGACAGAAATGCTGAGGCAGAAACACGATGACAGAAATGCTGAGGCAGAATACGTGATGACAGAACTGCTGAGGCAGAAACGTAATGACAGAAAAACGCTATAACAGAACGCTTAAGCTGAATGTTGAGGCAGAAACGCAAAGACATGAATCCAGGGGCAGAAACGCAAAGACATGAATCCAGGGGCAGAAACGCACAGACATGAATCCAGGGGCAGAAACACAAAGATATGAATCCAGGGGCAGAAACGCAAAGACATGAATCCAGGGGCAGAAACGCAAAGACATGAATCCAGGGGCAGAAACGCAAAGACATGAATCCAGGGGGCAGAAACGCAAAGACATGAATCCAGGGGCAGAAACGCAAAGACATGAAATCAGGGGCAAAAACGCAAAAAAATGAATCCAGGGGCAGAAACGCAAAGACATGAATCCAGGGGCAGAAACGCAAAGAAGGAAATCCAGGGGCAGAAACGCAATAACACAAATCCAGGGGCAGAAACGCAATAACACAAATCCAGGGGCAGAAACGCAACAACAGAAATCCAGGGGCAAATGACATGCCAGAAATCCAGGGGCAGAAACGGAATGCCAGAAATCCAGGGCAGAAACAAAATGACAGAAATCCAGGGGCAGAAACAAAATGACAGAAATCCTGGACCAAACGCTATGCCAGAAGTACAATGACAGAAACCCTGAGACTGAAACGCTGAGGCAGAAAGCCATGACAGGAAACCTGGGCAGAAACGCAAATGACAGAAACACGCTGAGACTGAACGCTGAGGCAGAAATGCAATGACAGCAATCCTGGGGCAGAAACGCTGAGGCAGACAAGCCATGACAGAAATCCTGGGGCAGAAACACTATGACAGAAATGCTGAGACTAAACGCTAAGCCAGAAATGCTGGGGCCAGAATGCTATGACAAACGCAGAGACTGTACGTCGAGGCCAAATGCCGGGGCATGACTCTATGACATGAATGCTGGGGCATGATGCAAAAGACAGAAAATGCTGGGGCAGAACGCTACGACAGAAAATGCTGGGGCAGAACACTACGACAGAAAATGCTGGGGCAGAACGCTAAGACAGAAAATGCAGGGGCAGAACGCTACGACAGAAAATGCAGGGGCAGAACGCTAAGACAGAAAATGCAGGGGCAGAACGCTACGACAGAAAATGCAGGGGCAGAACGCTACGACAGAAATGCAGGGGCAGAACGCTATGACAGAAATGCAGGGGCAGAATGCTGAGACAGAAATGCAGGGGCAGAATGCTGCGACAGAAATGCCGAGCAGAAACGTGCGACAGAAATGCCGGGCAGAAACGTGCGACAGAAATGCCGGGCAGAAACGTGCGACAGAAATGCCGGGCAGAAACGTTACGACAGAAATGCCGAGCAAAAAACGCTATGACGAAATGCCGGGCAGAAGCGCTATGACAGCAATGCCGGGCAGAAACGCTATGACAGCAATGCCGGGCAGAAAAACGCTATGACAGAAAAACCGGGCTGAAAATGATATCACAGAGGATGGATGGACGGACCACCACCCCTGCATGAGCGCCGGGAGAAGCAGCCCACGTGGCGCTGGCAGGAATGCAAGGACGAAAGGGAGAAATGGGCAGCGCCCCCCCACATGCGGGAATGAGCCCAGCGCAGGATGGCTGGACAGACGACACCCCCCTGTGACGGCACCCTGGTCAGACTCCTTGGGAAGCGGGGGTAGATGCACAGTGACAGTGATACCACTCAAGAGAGGAGAGAAGGAGGGGGTGCTGTGCTCGAGCTAAACCCCCTAACAGGTCCCCCAGTGATTGGAGGGAGAGGAGGAGATGCTGCGAGGACATTCTCACACTCTGCCCAGCACTGTCCCCAGGAGACTACTATAGGAAAGCCGCATCGCTATGTGACTCCATGTCTGACCGCAACAAGACAGGGAATCGTGTTTCCGTCACATGCTCAGCTCTGGCAGTGCTGAGGAGAGGAAACATGAGAGCTGATCGGCGACCGATTCACCTCCCTCCGGCGGAATACCGGGAGGAATCAGGCGGACCCCCGTGGAGCCAGATCAGCCCAGGAGAAGCAGCTGGCAGCTGGCCGGCAGCCGAATACTCCCACACCAAGCAGATAGTATCTCCTGGATGTGTATGGGGAGAGGAGTTGACGGCGGCCGAACACCCCCCCCCCCATGGGAGCGCCGGGAGAGCGGGTGGCTGAGAGCGGGGAGAGTGGCTAGAGCAGGAAGGAAGGAATGACGGACGGCCCCCACTCCCCCCGGCATGAGCGTCAGGAGAACGGGCAGGATGATTCCACAACACCGGTGGAACCGAGGGATAACGGGGGGCGGTGGGACGGCAAGTGGTCCCGATGGTGCCCGAGAGAGGGACTGACACCATGCTGCGGCCAGCCGACCGCTGCTCCGAAAGGTGGCCGGAAGTGACGTGCTTCCAACCCAGAAACGACCCTGGCCCTGACGGAGGAGGAGGCTTAAATAGCCCTCTCAGGCTCCTCCTACAAATACAGCCTTCATACATACTGTGACAGTAGGAGAACGGTAAAATTGATAGTTTGTGGGACACAGGGTGTGCACATTTGCATGGTGCAAGACTGCAGAGCATAGATGTGGACTGGAGAAAAATGCTTTTGCAGCTTTCTCCAGGTTTTGGTATTCCAGCATGGGGCTCTGTAGTTTGGAGATTCCACAGTGTCTTGGGTGGGACAGGATCTCCAACCCTGTGTCCAGACTTTATAGATTACCAGTAGGGTGTGTGCTCAGGTGAGCACAGCCCTTATAATGAGAGTATGGGAAGACCTCAATGCTCCAAGTTGGAGACTGCTCAACACCCAGAGAGACAGGAGGTCTCAGGGAGGCAGCCAGAACGTGTGACTGCAAGAGGCAGTGCAGTGGGTTGAGGACTAAGGCCAGAGCGGAGATGTGGGTGCTAAAGTGAAGCCATCCACATTGAGGAATCCTGTGGTCTGTGTGACCAGGATAAAGGGCAGAGGTACTGCTAAAGAGAGCCAGGTGGGCTAGCATTTTCTGTTATGTTTATTTGCTGGAGAAGAATTCCTTCATGGGAAACCTTTATGTTACAGACTTTTATTTGCCTTTTTAATAAAAATGGGCTACCACGCCCTTAAATATAGTTCCTGACTAGCTTGAATCATTGACAAACGCATCTGCCACTAGAGCTTATGGTCCCCGATATTACAAGTGGTGGAGAATGCGGGCAGAATTGGAGATCCCTGGAAAAAGTAAGTTCATCTGTTTTATGAACTGTGTTTGTGTGCATGAGACAGCACAATTGTGTGTGCAAGTGAGGAAAGCTTGCATGAAGAGAAAAGCAACTTGCTTTAAAGTGACAGTGTTTCATTTTTTTGCTGGATGGCGCAAAAGTGTGGTGGAGTGACTGTGAAGATGAAGCAAGGGTTTGAGCCTCCCGAAGATTATTGCAGATTGTTTTTTGCTACACAAACTCCAGTTAAAGGGGAAGTGCATGCTGTTGCCCCTGGCAACGCTGATGCACGCAGGCCAGCTATTAATGTGCAAAGTCCCAAGCATACAAGAGGATGCAATTGGGGAAGCCCTGTTAAGGCTCTGAAGCAAGAGCGCTGTTTGCGGTGCAGAGAGTGGGGGCATGTTGTCTCCAAGTGCCCTTTGTCTCAGTCTCCAATACAAGGTGACATGGCCAGACAAAAGTCTGCAACAATGTTTGGGCCTGATTTGAGTCCAAGGAGTGTCCAACAGGCTGACCGGAGGTTTGCCCGTAGCAACGGCGGTGATGTCAAGTCTGCAGACCACTACGTGAGAAACATATTGCCAACAGAGGATCGTGGCAAGTTGAAAGCAACAATGCTTCAAGGAGCGCAAAGTCGATGCATTTGGGAGAGTCAGCAAAGTACAGCTGGAAGAGTGCCATCTCCCTTAGCAACGAGAGACCGGAAGGAGGAGCTACAGTGGAGATGTGGGGTGGCGTCCCACTAAAGATATGTGCAGAAATTGCACCATGCCTGGAATGTGGTCAACTGGGGCATGGGATTTTTTCTTGTCCCAGGTTATGGAACATGCCTGGAGATGTGGTTACTGGGCAGAAGTCTTTGTCTGCAAGCCCAGATTTTTGTGCAAACATGTTTTCAGTCACCTCTCGCAACAGTGAGGAAGTACCTGTTGTGCCTGCAGGAGGTGCTAAGGAGTCAGAAGTGGCTGCTGCAGTTTCATCCCATGGCCACCAGGGAGAGTTGGCCAGGGGGCGTGGCCTGGACGGCATGGAGTGAGGAGTGTTGAGTGGGAGCTCCGCTTGCCCGAGATCCGTTTTCACTTATATTGTGGCCAAATATCCTGCTAACCTACACCTGCCAAGGCTGGACGATCTCCTGACCACCTGGGGATCATGTCGCCACCAAAATCGGCCAAAGACACGGCCGCAAAGCTGGCCAAGTACCGACATGCGGGGAGGGAGGCCTCTGGGGAAGATGGCGCCGAGTCCTCCTCGGCGGGAGACACGGCCGCGGAAGACACGGTGCGAGTGTTGGAAGCTATCTCCGACTGCAAGAGTACCCTGACGTGCAAAATCGAGGAGAGTGGATGTGTCGCTGATCCGCCAGGACCTCCAAAAATTAAGGGACCGGGTCTCAGAGACAGAGCACCGCATTAGCAGGGTGGAGGATGAACTGCCGCCATTACAAACAACCACTGAACGGCTCCAACACCAGCTAAGCATGGTACTAGTGAAACAAGACGACATTGAGAATCGCCTGCGCAGATGTAATTTGCGATTCGTGGGACTGCCGGAGGGCTCGGAGGGCCCGGACCCCCCCACGTTTCTAGAAAACCTGCTGATCACGACCTTTGGCCGGGCTGAATTCTCCACGTCGTTTGCGGTGGAGCGGACGCACAGATTGGCATCCAAACCCCCACCCCAAGGTGCACCTCCGAGAACCTTCATAGCTAAGCTACTGAATTTCCGCGACAGAGACGCAGTCCTCCGCCTCACAAGACTGAAGGGGAACATACCGTTCCACGACGTTGAGATCAGAGTATTTCCCGACTTCTCCGCCGAAGTGCAAAAGAAGAGAGCACAGTTCACCGAAGCCAAGCGTCAGCTGAGAATTCGACACTACGCGTACGCCATGCTCTTCCCGGCGAGACTCCGAGTGGCTGGAGAAGACCGGGCGCACTTTTGTTGATACACCGGAGGCAGTGATGGCATGGCTGGAGACCCTAGCAGCCCCAGGTAATGCCCCTCAGCAGGAACGTTGAAGCCCGCACTGTGACCTGATCGCGTGGAGGGAGACCCGCTACAGAAGACCGCCCGAGGGACTTGAGGCTATTTCTCCTGGAGCCTGAATCAGGTACTGTGAAGTGTTACATGCTGCCCAGACCCCCCGAGTCCCCCGGGATGGGTGATACACCTGTTACCTACCGGTGCTCCGGTGATCGGCGGGCCCCGCTCCCAAACTGTCCATCAGGCAACCTCCTACAGCTGTGTCCGTCCACCTGCATAGCTGCACACCCTTCCCTCCGGGCGGTATGGGAGAGGTGTTGGCCTTTTTGTCCCCACTTTATTTTGTCCTACCCTTCCCATGTTATTTTCCCATCCGTGTCTTCCCCAGAGCTGCCCTCACCGATACTGAGCTTAGCGGCAATGTTTTGAGTGCAGCTGCAGGAACTTGAACACCCCGGGACTAGCAGCACTGGCCCTGAAACCCTATGCTATATGGCAAGCACCCACCAGATATGACACCCGGGACATGGACATGGGTTCTGTTCTGCTTTATATTTGTTGACTGCCCCCCTGCTCACTATACTATTGTCCTTCAACCGGGGGTCTTACCCCTCGCAACATGGCAAGTTTGCCAGAGAACAACCGTCCCCCTAGCCGCGGGAGTCCCCGCGGATTCCCGCATTACTAATGGCCAAAATGGCGGCTGCCATGAGGCGCAAGCAAGGTTTCCCCGGCCTAGTCGGATTGAACTTGTTGCATTACCCACTGGTTCAGCGGGTGGTTCATCCGAACAGGCCGGCGTACAGGTTTGTAGCTATGTTAAGCTACTGTGTTTATATGTTATTGGTTTACTATGCAATAATGGGAAGAGCAATGTAAATGGTTGTGGATTTGTGCATTATTTTATCCAGAGGCCGGAGCCCGGCGCAGGTATAGGGTGCTGGGACTCTGGGGTCTCGGAATATTTTTACTTTTATCCTGTCCCTGTCGCTCTGGGCCCCGTGGGCGGGGCCGTGACCCTCCCCTGCAGGCGGGGGGGGGGGGGGGGTGCCGGGGACACGAGAAAATGTAAATATATGCAATGCCTGTGATCAAATGTGTTACTTGGAATGTGCGTGGGGTGAGGGCTAAGCCTAAGAGAACAGCAGTGCTATCATACTTGAAGGTACAACGTGCAGACGTCATGGTTTTAGTCGAGACGCACCTTACAGGACAACTGATGTTGTCTCTCAAAAAACCCTGGATGGGATGGGTGTACCAAGCCCCATACACAGCCAACTCCAGGGGAGTCGCGATTATCATAGCTAAGACAGCAAGGTTTGTTATGTTGGCTATCAAATCGGATCCACAGGGACGATACTTATTCCTGCATGGCAAAATTAATGGTCTAGAAATCCTGCTCCTAGAAATCTACATTCCCCCTCCGTTCCAATTTAATGTACTAATGGAGGGGCTGTCCTTTATGTCCCAACACCCTACTGTACCTGCGATGTGGCTGGGAGATTTCAATAACGTAACTGACAGAGACAAAGACAGACTCCCTGCGCCCCCACCGACCACCCCCACTCATACTCAGACGAGGTTTGACAGGCTTCTGGTGGACCTAGACCTGGTAGATACCTGGCGACACCGATACCCGGATGACAAAGTGTACTCATGTTTCTCTGCAACGTATAACTCAATGTCTCGGATAGACCTGATACTGGTCTCCCGCTCCCTTTTACCACAACTGGGAAAAGTGGGCTTTAGCCCCCGAGTCCTCTCTGATCATGCCCCTTATTGGGTGGAGATCAGACTGGACTCCGTCCCAACAACATACAGCTGGAAACTCAACCCATTCTGGTTATCGGTGGTGCCAGGTCTGGCAGACATAGGGGGAGAGTGGGAATTTTTCTTTCAGGTAAACAATGACACAGCGCCCAGGGACGTGGTCTGGGACTCATTTAAATCCCATGCTAGAATGGTATTGTCTCAACGGATAGCCAGGTACAGAAAAAACTCCACTCAAGTGGTTGGGCAGGCTGAGCAGAAATTATCAGAAATAGAAAAAAGCTTCTCCAGTGACCCGACCCCTGACAAGGCAGAAGAACTCAAACTACAGGCCAGACTAGTTAATGGCCTGCACTTTGAAAAGGCAAAACACAAAATATTTTACGTTAATCAACGCATTTATGAATGTGGTGAGAGGGCGGGACGCATGTTGGCATATCTTGCCCACATGGATCACAGGCCCCCCACCGTGATGTGGCTCCAGGGAGCGGATGGTTCCCTAATTACAGACCCTGAGGGAGTGGCGGAAGAGTTCCGCTCCTTCTTCGCATCACTCTACACCTCCACTGCAGACAATCCCAGGGAGGAGATTGAGGCCTTGTTGGCTGACATTGAACTACCCAGGCTCACAGAATCTCAGTTAGAGATGCTGGAGGCCCCCGATCACTGTGGATGACATCACGGGGGCCCTGTCTAATCTTAACCCATCAAAAGCTCCCGGGTCTGATGGGCTTCCATTAGAATTTTATACCACCTATGCGGATGTTCTAACCCCTAAATTACGGGAGCTTTTCTCCCATATGTTTCAAACAGGTAACAGTCCCTCTACTATGGGCGAAGCTTATGTGGTTCTCATACCGAAACCAGACAAGAATTTAGAAAAACCCGAATCCTATCGCCCAATATCACTCCTTCAGCTGGACATAAAAATACTTGCCACTGGCGCTACGATTAAACAAGGTAATTATGTCCTTCATCCACCCGGATCAGAACGGCTTCATGCCGGGTAAGAACACAGCACATAACTTAAGACGCCTCCACATGAACATGCAGGCAGAGCACTCCCAGATGGGCTCCAGGGTAGTGGTGTCGTTAGATGCTGCAAAAGCATTCGACTCTGTCGAGTGGGAGTACCTCTGGGAGTGCCTGGCTCGCTTCGGATTTGGACCCAATTTTATCCGGTGGATCCGACTCCTGTACCAAAATCCTAGCGCCAGGATCCTTGTGAATGGGATGTTTCAGCCCCGTTCCCTTTGTCCAGGGGAACACGTCAGGGATGCCCCCTATCCCCCTTGCTTTATGCTCTAGCCGTTGAGCCCCTTGCCTCAACCCTCAGAACCAACACAAACATACAAGGTCTGCACTGTGGGGGAGTAATGGAAGTTACGAGCTTATATGCAGATGATATGTTACTGTATTTAGCAGACGCTGGCCCCTCCCTGCAGATAGCACTGGAGGTAATACGCAACTTCGGGCGCTACTCAGGGCTTAAGGTTAACTGGGACAAGTCCCTATAGATATAGGAGTCCCCACACAAATAGAGTCCGCACCCCCCTTAGTTAGGGTCAGCTCCATGAAATATCTAGGGATCACCATATCCCGTTTCAGAGAAGACTATGTAAAATTAAATTTAGAACCAGTCATCACCGACATAAAGCCCAAATTACACACCTGGTCGAAACTGCCCTTGGGGGTCATGGGGAGAGTAAACATCATAAAAATTATAATACTCCCTAAATTGCTGTATATATATTTTGGCATGCCCCAGCCTACTTGCCCCTAAAAATATTTAAATCCATTGAGGCAATACTTAATTCATTTGTGTGGGGTAGGGCTCGCCACAAACTGGCCCGGAGGGTTCTGAAGAACCCCACAAATATGGGAGGGGTGGCTCTACCAGATTTGGGTCTCTACTATCTGGCTGCACAAATGTCCCACCTGTACCACCTTGACAAACTGGACAAGACGAGGTGCCTATCCCTACTGTGCTCTCCACTGACTCGCGGACACACTCATCCATTCCAAATCATATTTAAGGAACCCACGGACCCCTCACTGTTGGGGGGCCGGAGGGGACGGATGTACAACTATTGTAAAATCTGGGAGGTAGCCAGGAAAAAGCTAAACGCCCCGTCCACTCATTCGCACACACCACTATGGGATAACCCAGGCCTGGGCGAACTGCGCTCTATACCTGACCATGTCCTCTGGCTTGACAAGGGAGTAACAATTCTGTCGGACGTGTACAGGGGCAACACAATCAAGTCCTTTCAACAACTAAAAGAGGATTTTGATTTACCCAACCACATGCATTTCCGATTTCTCCAGCTCCGTCATGCCCTTCAAACCCAGTTTGATGATGCACCCCCTATTTTGGAACGCCTGGTACAAGTAGACACCTTGCTGGGACATGAGCCCCAAAAGCTCATTTCCATATTCTATAATGATCTTCTCCGGCCGTCTGCTGCACAGATAGCATACGGATTAAAAGAAAGGTGGGTTGGGGATGTGGGGGAGCTGGAGGATGAGGAATGGGATGATGCTTTGGAGGCCAATAAGAAGATATCCACCAGACTGTCGGACCGACTTACGCAACTAGTTATTATACACAGGTCCTACCTGACTCCCGCCCGTATAGCCAAATATGACCCAAACCATAACCCCCTATGCCCTAGATGTGACCACCCCCATAGTACGTTTTACCACCTACTCTGGACGTGTCCAGTTATTCATGACTTCTGGTCCCATGTAGTGAAGTTCATCCATGACGAGATGGGATCCCCCCTAACGGTATGCCCCAAACAATGCTTGCTGGGTATTTTCCCAGACCCTGACTCGGATAAATACCACAAGTTGTTTTTACAAGAATCTCTGTTTATTGCCAGACTAGTTATTGCAAGAAAGTGGTTGAGACCGGACCCCCCCACGTTCCAGGAGTGGATAGCAGCGGTTAATAATGTGCTACCGTATAAAAAAGAAATATATGCTCATAGAGGATGCCCAGCTAAATATGGGAAAATATGGGATTCATGGCTAGAAAACGCATCAACATGTGATGAGGTGGATGTCAGGCCTTGATTTCGCTAGCTGCCACTCCTCTTCTCCTGGGGGCATGCTCCTGGGAGGAGATGGCAGTGGCAGGTATAACAGACATCCCCCCTCCAACAGCTAGGATATAAAATGTGTATAGGGAATAGGGAATATACTGAGTATTACTGATTTCATGATGTCTATGCTACATCCAGGATTGCATGTGAGATAATTTGCACACTGTTCATAACTGCACTGTTCATGAAAATCCATGTATTGTATGATATATACATTGTTTAAATGTGTTGAGCCTGATAAAGCTTATAAAACTGCTATGTCTATGAATGCTGATGATGAAGGTATTGCTGATGATACATGTACTTATGGTGATATGTTCACTAGTAATGAGGAAAGAGAGATGACTCCCTTGGCAACCAGACGCAGAGCTACAGGGTTGTCCATGGAAGTCTCAGGGACTCTCCATGCGTTTAAGCCAGAGATTTTCCAGGACAGCACTGAATTTGCTCTGGTGGAACAGACTGGGTCTACACCATGCAGTGAGAGTTTGTGTGAGCAGTCGTTTACCATATGTGTAACCCAGTTGGTAAGGGATTAAAGCGGTTCTGCACTCATTTCATTTAGTAAATCTCTTTGCCTTCCAAATCAGGCAAAGAGTACTAAATGAAATGTTTTTTTTTTTTTTTTTTTACTTACCTTGTAATTGAAGACTTCCGGTCTTCTCCCTCTGCGGCGGCGGGCGGGTCTTGCGTCGATCGTCGTCACGCCGCACTGTCTCCTGGGATCTGGTGTCATTGATCCCAGCAGTCAGTGCGGCGATCGAGATGGAAGATGGAACAGGTGAGTCCCCTAATAAAGGTAAGCACACTTTATATTACATCCTAAAAAAAAAAAAATTTTTTCAGAGTGCAGAACCGCTTTAAGTCAGCTGGCCAAAGCTGAAGGTACACAGTTGAGTGTGTTGGCGCCCCCAGAGCAAGGTGGTGATTGTGTATTGCAGCCTGTCTTGTTTGATGAAGCATTAGCAAAGAGTAAAAGCATGTTGTCAAAATGTGATTTATATAGAACTGACAAAGGTACTGTTTGTGCTGCAGAATCCCAGGTGCCTCCTAGAGCAAATGATGAGGTACTGCTGAGCCCTCATAATGGAAGCACAATGGATTGGGACAGTTGGGCCAAACAATTACTAGTCATGTTAGACAAGGCTATGTTGAGCGACAGGGGTGTGAATACAACAACTGCTATGCCAGACAGGGAGATTGCAGAGCGACCGATGGTTGTGGGTTTGTTGGTCCCGGCAAGGGTTGTTTCCCTCCAGTTGGAAGGACCAGATCAGGGCGCATGCATGGCAGATGTGGTGTTCACAGCCCAGCTGCTGAATGTCAAGTGTTAAGGTGACAATGTAATGAAAATTGACTTGCAAAGGCTTATTGGTGAGTTAGGGGGCACGAGTGGGAGACATGCGTATGACAGTGTTTCAGAGGAGCGTCAGGCTGTGATGGGTACTTCCAGTGAGGTGTAGGCCCCCTTAAATGTCTCAGCCTCTCAAGCTGCAGTGAATGAGTCCCTGCACATCTCTGATAAAGGAAATGTCCCTACAAAGGTCTTATATATTGATCTGGAGTGTATTGAAATGACGAGTATGCTAGTGTAACTGCTTGGACTGGTGAAAGCGCATTTCTTGTATACCTGGGTGCCTCCATTACAATCGGATGTGGAGATGCTGCGTGGTACCAATGGATTGAGCCGGGTAGTACAAGCTGTGCAAGTAATCTCCCGGTTTCCTGTGAGGATGCTTCTGGATACGGTTCAGGATACTGCCTCACCATCTAGACCTCCTAAGTAGGAAGGGCTAGATATTGGCGTAGCAAAAGAAGAGATTCTGTCTGTCACCTGCAGAGAGGTACAAGTTGGGGTACCCGGAGATGCTCTCAAATATAGTATGGAGAGGAGCAAAAATTGTGTCATGGAAAAGTGTGAGCTGGCAAAGATTGGTACTGCTAGAAATGGGTCATGCGTTGCTCAATGTCAGTTGTTAGGACAACTGCCCACAGAGATTTGGACAACAGGTGAAGCGAAGCCTTGTGAAGGTCTCATAGGGGATAGCTGCTCACCTGTGTGTTGTCCCTCCTTGGGCCTGGCCCTACCAAACCCTGAACAAGAAAGAACTGACGGTATCGGTAATTGGAGAAATGGTGGTGTATTACTGAATGTTAATGTAAATAATGGCCTTGATATGACCATGAATAATTTCTTGAAAAATGAGCGTGATACACAGATGTTGAGCTCTGGGGAGTTGGTGGTCAAGGGTAACAGCAAAGAAGGTGGTAAACCCAGGAGACCTATTGTAATGGGGAAAACAGGTACCAGTGAGGGGAAAGGTGGTTCCTCATCAGGAGCAGGTTCCCTACAGAATTGAGACACTGAGTTGAAAGGAAGTAGCAGGGAAAGGCAGGGAGCCACCAGAAAAGAAATGGCGTGCCTGGAAACGCACCCGGAAAAAAGATTGGGCCTACGCAGCGAACAGCTGGCGTAGAGGTGAGCCGTAGGAGATGCTGTTACGGTAAAATTGATAGTTTTGGGGACACAGGGTGTGCACATAGGCAGGGAGCCACCAGAAAAGAAATGTGTCTTGGGTGGGACGGGATCTCCAACCCTGTGTCCAGACTTTGTAGATTACCAGCAGGGTGTGTGCTCAGGTGAGCACAGCACTTATAATTAGAGTATGGGAAGACCTCAATGCTCCCAGTTGGAGGCTGCTCCACACCCAGAGAGACAGGAGGTCTCCAGGAATCAGAGGGGCTGCAGGAGGCAGCCAGAACGTGTGACTGCAAGGGGCAGTGCAACGACCTGAGGACTAAGGCCAGAGCGGATCTGTGGGCGCTAAAGTGAAGCCATCCACATTGAGGAATCCTGTGGTCTGTGTGACCAGGAGAGCCAGGTGGGCTAGCATTTTCTGTTGTGTTTATTTGCTGGAGAAGAACCCCTGCGTGGGAAACCTTTATATTAAGGACTTTTATTTGCCTTTTTAATAAAAATGGGCTACCACGTCCTTAAATATAGTTCCTGACTGGCTTGGATCACTGACAAACGCATCTGCCACGAGAGCTAATGTTCGCCGATATTACAATACACACACACATAGAGTATCTCACAAAAGTGAGTACACCCTTCACATTTTTGTAAATATTTTATTATATCTTTTCATGTGACAACACTGAAGAAATGACACTTTTCTACAATGTAAAGTAGTGAGTGTACAGCTTGTATAACAGTGTAGATTTGCTGTCCCCTCAAAATAACTCAACACACAGCCATTAATGTCTAAACCGCTGGCAACAAAAGTGAGTACACCCCTAAGTGAAAATGTCCAATTTGGACCCAATTAGCCATTTTCCCTCCCCGGTGTCATGTGACTCGTTAGTGTTACATATGGATGAGCCGAACACCCCCCCCCCCCCCCCCCCCCCGTTTCAGTTCTCAGCAGAACACACGAACACCGTTAAAGTCTATGGGACATGGACATGAATAAACAAAAGTGCTACTTTTAAAGGCTTGTATGCAAGTTATTGTCATAAAAAGTGTTTGGGGGCCCGGGTCCTGCCCCTGGGGACATGTATCAATGCCATTTCTTTTTTAAAACTGACGTTTTTTCGGGAGCAGTGATTTTTTTAATGCTTAAAGTTAAACAATAAAAATGTAATATTCCTTTAAATATCGTGCCTGGGGGTGTCTATAGTATGCCTGTAAAGTGGCGCATTTTTCCTGTGTTTAGAACAGTACCACAGCAAAATTAAATTTCTAAAGGGAAAAAAAGTCATTTAAAACTGATCGCAGCTGTAATGAATTGTCAGGTCTCGGCAATATAGATAAAACTCATTGAAAAAAACAGCATGGGCCCTCCCCCAGTCCATTACCAGGCCCTTTGGGTCTGGTATGAATTTTAAGGGGAACCCCAAACTAAAATTAAAAAAAAAAAATTGAATGGGGGTCCCCCCAAAATCCATACCAGGCCCTTCAGGTCTGGTATGGAAATTAAGGGGAACCTTCACCTTCATTGTACACACCTCGGGACATCAACCATGTGCACAGCTGGAGATCATCTTTCCAAAATCATTCCACTGATGGAACGCACACCTTCAGATTAATATGATATGTACTGGTGGTCCAATCAGAACACTCTGGGCCCCAGCAGTGCACAACCCCAGATTAATATGACGCATGTATTGGTGGTCCAATTATAACACTCCAGGCCCCAGTGATGCACACCACCAGATCAATACTGCATGTGTACTGGTGGTCCAATCAGAACACTCCAAGTCCCAGCAGTGCACACCAGTCCTGATATTTCTTCAATGTAACTCTCCGGTGAAATCTCCACTCATTAATTACTAGCCAGATTTTCTATATTACCTCCCGTATGGAGAAAACTACCCCAAATCCCTCCCCTCCTCACCACCCAATAGAAATTGGAGGAATTGTTTCTTCTTCCTGAAATCTAGACCTAGAGAGGAATAGAAAAGATATAACAAACACCACAAAGTATTTTTTTTTCAAAGTAATGGATTTATTACATCACATCCAAAACTATTTTACACATATTTATTCCATGGAATATGAAGAGATTTTTATATCAATAATCCATCAAATCTCCGTTTTTATTGGACTTTATTCCCATCAATAATCAATCAGGAATCCATAAATAACGTAAATAATTTTGCGCAAAAATACAATAAAAGTGAATAAAATGCAGTAATAAAGAATTCCAGCAGGTGGCGCTGGTAATAAATAAATCTGGAAACCTTCAATCAATGAGTGATCAATAAATGCACAATATAATAGCTAAAATAAATAGTGACGAGCGTCCAAGATTTAAAGTGCCAAGTGCATAAATATGTGTCAAAAATTTCATAAAGAAATAAATGACCAAAAAATAGGTGACAATGGTGCCAAGTGAAAAAAAAAATCAAGGAGTGAAATTAATATGGATCAAAACCATGACAGAGTGAAAATAAATAGGCGTATAAATATGGATGAATTAATAAATATACTGCTTAGTATATGACCATCCGGAATTCTCAGACGACCATGGAATGTGACCACCCATTGACTTCAGTGAGGAGACAGACATATTATCCACAAGTCCTCAGATAGGTTGTTTGATCCCTGGATGGGATCTCCACAACCTCACAGATATGAGTCCATTCTACTGATCTTCTAGAACTGTTGGAATCAAACATGAATGTTATATTTCTAAAGTTTTACGCCTCTGAGAAATGTGGCACCAAGCAGGATCTGCATAGCAAAAGGAATTATCTTCAGCCCACCTGGTGTGCATGAAGCTTCAAATAGATTGAGGACGAAGATGGCCTAGGGCACATAGACTGCAGAAGCCCAGTAGTCAGGACAGTCATGGATTGTCATCGGAACAATGATTGGTGCAAAGCAACTAGGATTGGCAAGGGGGGGGGGGGGGGGGGGGGGGGGTTTGAATGAGTGAGTTTTGTTAAAAGGAATTGTTGCACAGAGCTCTGCCTCTGTGTCTCTCTGCCTTTCTCTCCGAACACATCTGAGGTGATCTGTGCAGGCCTCATGGCTTGGCGGCCATATTGAGGCCTTCCCTTATGGATCATGGCGACGGCCTTCTCTCGGTCATCTGAGTCTAGCCGGTGCTACAAGCCTCACAGAGGGCCCTGTGATAAGTATCTTGGATATTCTTGTATTATATGATTTGATTGTAAGCTTTGTGATATTGTAATGTCTTTTAATACTTTATGTTAGCGTTCCTGATTCTTGGGAAATAAATAAGATAGTGTGCTACTAGCAGCAGTTTGTGTTTGGTTTCATAGCTAACCTCGTATTATTGTGATATTAACAGTAGCATGTGCTCAGAGTTTTAATACACCAACTAATCTATAGGGACTAGACAAAATAATATACAGATATAATTATTATATCGCTTACATCAAGAACAATCTTGCAACTTCTGGTATTATCACTATACTTAGTCCCATCTCTCCCATTGTTTTTATCCTCTCCCCCCCCCCCCCTTCTTATGATGGTTTGGAGAATTTCTACATATTACTCTCATGACAGGTATACTTTAATTGTATGCAGAGTAGAGGGGAAGGTGTACACAGACTCCTCCCATTGTTGGTTTATAAAGGAGGTAACTATAGGGTATTCTGACCTGTCCAATCACAATATCCCCTGAGGAGCCCCCACCATGTCCAGGTACCTCCCAGACATAAGACTGTCCTCCAATCTGGTCATTTCCTGATAGATCAGATGACAAAGTCGTATCTATGAGGGTCTCTGTCATGTCTATGGGTCCCTTATTGTACTATAATCCATCCCCCTCCACCTATAGACCTGTACTGGGAAATATCTGGGCTGCGATTGGTGAAGACAATACTGCTGTTATCTCCAATACTGTCCAGTGATACAGAGACTGGTGGTCGGAGTGCCCGGTGTGTCCTCATCTATCCAATCTATCAACAAGGGAGAATTGGGATGAAGAATGGAAAGCACCCCCCACTGTCCTTATCCATCCACAGAGGATTATTGGGATGAAGGTTGGAGCCCCACTGTCCTCACTGCATGGTCACTGTGTGTTTAATGCCTTCTATTTGTGTACGAGGAATCTTCACATAATGAAAATTCATTTCCCAGCATGCTGGTTTCATCAGTGGTGGCAGTTTTGGTGTGAAGATCCAAAAATCACATTTTTATTTTGTAGTAATGAATACATTAAGACGTAACAATACAATATAAAATGGAGGAATCCGAGGAAGGACAGGTCACCGCTCAGATCATTCCTGAATAACGTTCAGTAGATATCAGAGAACAGAAAAAGTACTTCTTGAATTATACTCCATCACTGAACCTGAAGAAAAGGCAAATGATGAAGAATTAGTGTGCATGTAATGAACAGGCTAATCTGATATAATTCCATTCTGGACATTCTGGACATATCAGGATGTATTACCTGCATGGGAGGAGAGTTTCCACAGACCATTTTCTAATCTTCTTCTGTGTATAGATACATCCCAGTATCCTCTACCCCTTCATAAAAGAATATAATGAGAGTGTTAGTTGAGGAAATGTTGCTGTGATGATTAAAAATGGGGGCTCCTACTGTGCTCTGTAAGTAATGATGGAAAAGGGGGAGCTCGTACTGTGCGCTGTGAGAAATGATGGAAAAGGGGGAGCTCGTACTGTGCTCTGTAAGTAATGATGGAAAAGGGGGGCTTGTACTGTGCGCTGTGAGAAATGATGGAAAAGGGGAGCTCGTATTGTGCTGTATAAGAAATGAAGGAAAAAGGGGCGCTTACACTGTGCTCTGTACAAAATGATGGAAAAGGGGGGCTCATACTGTAATATGTAAGAAATAATGGAAAAGGGGCGCTCATACTTTTTCTCTGTAAGAAATTATGGAAAAGGGGGAGCTCGTACTATGCTCTGTAAGAAATGATGGAAAAGGGGGAGCTCATACTGTGCTCTGTACAAAATGATGGAAAAAGGGGAGCTTGTACTGTGCTCCTTTATTTCTTACATAACACAGTACGAGCCCCCCTTTTCCATTATTTTTTACAGAGCACAGTGCAAGCGCCCCTTTTTCCTTTATTTCTTATAGAGCACAGTATGAGCTCCCCTTTTCCATCATTTCTTACAGAGCACAGTATGATAGCTCCCCCTTTTCCATCATTTTGTACAGAGCACAGTACGAGCTCCCCCTTTTCCATCATTTTGTACAGAGCACAGTATGAGCTCCCCTTTTCCATCATTTTGTACAGAGCACAGTACGAGCTCCCCTTTTCCATCATTTTGTACAGAGCACAGTACGAGCTCCCCCTTTTCCATCATTTTGTACAGAGCACAGTACGAGCTCCCCCTTTTCCATCATTTTGTACAGAGCACAGTACGAGCTCCCCCTTTTCCATCATTTTGTACAGAGCACAGTATGAGCTCCCCCTTTTCCATCATTTCTTACAGAGCACAGTATGAGCTCCCCTTTTCCATCATTTCTTACAGAGCACAGTACGAGCTCCCCCTTTTCCATCATTTTGTACAGAGCACAGTATGAGCTCCCCCTTTTCCATCATTTCTTACAGAGCACAGTATGAGCTCCCCTTTTCCATCATTTCTTACAGAGCACAGTATGAGCTCCCCCTTTTCCATCATTTTGTACAGAGCACAGTACGAGCTCCCCCTTTTCCATCATTTTGTACAGAGCACAGTACGAGCTCCCCTTTTCCATTTCCCATTTATAGGGAATCACCTTGTGAATCAACCACCTAATACTGAGGGGCCCTCACCATGGCAGGGGCCCACACACTCATGGCCATCCAACCATTGGGATAGAAGACTGTATGCCTGGTATGCTGGGCTGTCATGTGTACAGGATGAGAACACACATCTGATTGGCTCAGTTATACTGATTGATTGGATAGACAGCAGAGGGGGGGATTTTTTATGAAAATAAAGTTATTTTTCTTTAAAAGTATACCCTTGTGGAAGATTGTAGGACCTGACTAAGATTATTAGTGTTGGATCTGATTTTTCTCATCCCCATCTGTAATGATAAAACTTGGGATGAGGAATAAATTCTCCATCATCTGGGAAATCTGTGACTGGCACAGGAAAACTCAATCTGTATATCTACAGAGACCTCCAATGGGTTCTACATAAATTGTATAGAATGTTTGTCACCTCGTGCTTCCATTTTCATTACAGTGCTGCCCGGGTGTCAGAAGACCTCCCAACAACATCCCACTTCCATCATCTCATCACCATCCAATGTTGTCTCCATTTTACTATTCACATTCTAATGCCGCGTACACATGGTCGGAATTCTCGGCGGAAAAAGCTCTGATGGTTTTCCTGTCAGAATTCCGACGGAATTTCGCTCAAACTGTCTTGCCTACATGCGGTCACACCAAATTCCGATGGTCATTAACACCACGGCATAGAACACGTTTGACGGCACTATAAAAGGGAAGTTTAATGCTTCCGAGCATGCGTCGGAATTTTGCGTGTCGGAATTGCATACACACGATCAAAAAATCCGATAGAAAGGTTTTCCGTCTGAAAAATTAAGAACAGGTTCTCAATCCAAAGTCCGTCGGAAATGCAGACAGAAAAAGACCGATGGGCATACACACGGTCAGAAAATTCAATGAAAAGCTCCCATCGGACTGTTTCTATCCGAAATTCCGACCGTGTGTACGCGGCATTAGACTTAGTATGTGTGTTACCTCCAATATCTGTTTTTATACACAGTAAAGCCCACTTGCTGCAGGACCTCTAAACATCGATTCACTTCTGAGACTGACATCTTCTCATCATGATCCAATGCTATCAGCAGTCTGGTCAGAGTTCCGTTTGTGGTGATAATTGAGGAAAGGTCATCACAGCACGATAACGTCATTTTACAGCCATAAACTCTGGTGGGAGAAGAAACAGAAAAGAGAGGTGAAATGTTCTTCCAGTGATGGGCAGAAGAAGACACATTCCAATGAATAATCAGTCGGCGGAATCTTAGAGAATTAAATGTTGGGACATTTGGATGGATGATCTCATGAAATATTGGTTGGACCTTCTTCACTGAGCAGAGAGCTGTGAATGTCAGTCTCCAGCTCCCTGGAGTACCAGGCTGCGGAGGGGGCAGAAGCAGCTGGCTCTGGCTCTCTGGGGCATGCTGAGAGGCTGAGCCAGCTACCAGTCCAGGCATCTGGGTGGTTCCTGACATTAACCCTTCACACACAATATGTTGGCTGCAGCCCCGGGATTATGTGTAAAACTGACAAGCACACTCCTACCTGTCAGATAAAAGCCTTCAGGTGGCTGCGCTTTTTGTCCCCTATGTGGTGAAATAAAAGTTAAGTAAAAAAAATACATATTTTTTTTTTTTGCAAAAAAATAAAGTTACACCCATGCACATACAATCTCCCCCCCAATAATTGTAGTACCAGACCTCTTTAGTAACATTAAACTGATGACCTATAGGGGGCTTTTAAAGCATCACCTATAGAAAATATAGGGTAATGAAGCTTGTCGCCATTTCACAGGCGCACACAAATTTAAGGTTTGACATGTTGGGTATCAATTTACTTGTGCAACCTCATCTTTTATATTTTACAAAAAAATTGGATAGTTGATTGCATTTGTTTGCACTAATTCACTTTAGTGTGTTTTTAACTGAAACTTTGAATTTCCTAGACCTTTTCGGTAATATCGTGTGACATAAAAAATTGGAACTACCGCTATTTTATTCTGCTTTCAGAAAATATATCATGTTTGCAGGGTTTTATGTAATCTTTAGACCTAAAATTAGGATTATTGGAATCTGTAAGTTCCTGCCCCTCTCCCCATGTGAATGCGTATGGGGTACATAGTACCCCTACCCATCCACCAAAAAAGTGTCAACAATTAATAAAAACAATATAAATTGCTATATAAATTGTGTATAATAATAATAATAATAATAAAAACACAGACAGTTTTTGACAATTCCTTTATTAAAAAGTAAAAAACAGTGTCCGCTGATGTAAATCCATCGTCAATCACACCACCTGCCGCACCTGAAAAAGACAAAAAAAATGCTCCTGCTGTCCATGAAGGCCAACTGCCTACTGCAGGCTCTGCCATTTGACAGTTCTTATATAGGTATGGGTGGAGCCCCCTTGTTACATCACCGACCCAGCATGCATCGGTCAATGACATCACAAGGGGCGGTGCCACCAGGTGACCCCCGTCCTTACCAATATAAGAACTGTCAGATGGCAGAGAAGGCAGTAGGTGGACAGCCTTCATGGACAGCAGGAGCATTTTTTATTTTATTTTTCCGGTGCAGCGGTGGCGTGATTGATGATGGATTTACAATCGGGGACACGTTTTTTTGTTTTTTAAATAAAGGATTTGTCAAACAGTTTTTATTACTTTTTAACCCCTTTTTTGGTGAATGGATAGCTTATTCATATGGGGCAGGATCTGGGGGCCCCCCTTGTTAAAGGCGACTTCCAGACTCCAATAAGCCCCCCGCACGCAGACACCCACAACCACAGCCCAGGGTTGTGGGGGAAGAGACACTTGTCCCCATCAGCATGGGAACAAGGTGCTTTGTTGAGGGCATGTGGCCTGGTATGGTTCATGAAGGGGGCACTCACTTTCCCCCCCTTTCTTGACCTGCCAGGCTGCTTGCTTTAAGTCAGCGGCTACAAATAATGCAGCTGCTGACTAATAATCAGACACTCACCTGTTCCAGGGTCAAGCAATGCGGGGGAATGAAGCCTCGCTTGTCCCCCCTCCGCTTGGCCGCGCCGGCATTCTAACTGTGGGCACCCGGCTGTGGCTTCACAGTCGGGCACCCACTGCGCATGCAGGACTAGTGTGACAAGTGCTTTCCCCAGGCCTAACATGTTCATGGCAGGAATGGTGAGATGTACCTTTTCCTTGGAAGCAGTGTTTAGGTGTCTCGCTCTTTCACAATGTTTAATTCCTCTCCCCTTCTCTTCCCCCGCTTGTACGGCTCTCCCTCGGCTATGGTGGCTGGATTGGTTTGCATTCCAAGCTGCTGTTCCATTCCGGCCGGTCCCCATGACCAGATCTGCACATGTGCAGCCGGATCCCGGAACAAGGCTTGGTTCAGGCAGACGAGGCTACACCGTGCATGCGCACAGTTGCCGGCGGCTGATGCAGCAGTGACGTCAGGGAGGCGTCGCTTTTTAAACTCACTTCAAGGCCTGAGAGCCCCAGAAATCCTTGTGGGCATTGCGGCGACTTCACCAGGCCGCTGGAGCTGGTGGAGAGGTAGGGAGGGGACTTCTGGACTGGTCTCTTCATGTTCCCTCACTGACCTGGTTGTGTCCTCACAGCTTCGCTATTTCCTAGCTCTTTTGAAGGTGGACTTGGCAAAGGGATTTTATTTTTTTTTCTCTTGTTTCTGCCTGCTGGAGGGGAGGGAGGGCAGGACATTCAGATTTCTGGTGATCTGCTTTGTGCTTTTATCTCTCTCTCTCTCTCTCTCTTTCTTTCTCTTCTCAGCCCTTCTAGGTCTGATCCCCAGTGCAGCTCCTGTAAGGAAAGTGATCCAGCAAAATCACACCAGCATTCCTCTTCCAGATCCAGGCGCCACAGGTCACGCTCTCTATCTAGGTGCCACAACAAGGACTCAGGCTCCTCATCCAGGTCTTCCCATCACCCCAGCTGCTCGGCCTGAAAGTCTCCTGCTGGGGATGCGGGTCCCGAGTTCCAGAGGGCTGATCCCTCTGCAACCCCTGTTACGCCAAAGCAGCAGGTGAAAGAACAGGGGCGGATCAACAAATGGAGTCCCTGGTCAAAAGGGTCCTCAAAGAATCCCTGAGAGAAATGGGAATCGGGCATACCCACAGCCCTTCTACTGATCAGTCACACTCACCAGCTAGAGAAACTCAGGGCCAGGATTCGTTGGAAGCATCATAAAGGAGCCGCCCATCAGCAATGCTGTCTGACGGTGAGTCTGAGGCAGAGGATCCCAGAGTGGGCTTCAACTTTGCCCTGGTCCCCTCCTTCGTTAGGGCAGTAAGAGAGACCATAAATTGTGAGGAGCCTGTGGCATCCCCCCCAAGCAGAGGAAATTCTTCAGACAGCTGAACAAAGAGTGTTTGAATTTCCAGATTCTTGAAGAACTGGGGGAAGTTGTCACGAACGAATGGTGGATCGATACTGATCTTAAATGAATCTACCTAACGGCAGGCATGGCCTGCAAGCTGGCCCTGGCCCTAGCTGCGGTGTCCAAAGCTATGGAGGTCTGGACGGATGGTGTAGATGACACTCTGAGAAGCGTTTTGGAAGAAGTAGCCAGGAGCTCACCTGTGCAAGAGTTAAGGTTGGCGTCGGCCTTCTTGGGGGAGGCTTCCACCGACCTTGTCCACCTAGTGACCTATGCTGTCCGCTGTCACTGCCATCTTTGGCTCTGGCCGTGGTTGGCCAACCCTGCCTCCAAGCAGGTGTGGTGCCGGATTACCTTTTGAGGGTTATTCCCTCAGTAACAACAAATTGTATAGTGCCATAACTCAGGCCACAGGAGGCAAGTCTGGGTTCCTGCCCCAGGACCGATGCCTGCTGAGCCAGAGATGGACCTTCCCAAGGAAACAGAGTGTGGATTGGGCTACGGAAGCTTGTAGCTACACACCCAGCCTAGAGTTTGGGCGAACCTGGAAATCAGGACAGTCCTCCTTCCAAAAACCCTCCAAGATTACACCCACTGGCTATTGGCATGTCTGGGCGGCCTTAATCCAAGACTTCTGGACCGTCAAAATGGTATCCTCAGGCCATGCTGGACCTTCAGAAGTATTCCCAGTCTCAGATTTGTTCCCACATGCCTTCCATTCTCAGAAGGAAAAAGACAAACACTGCTGTCCTACATGGACACTCTGGTGGCTCATGATGCAGCTGTGCCTGTTTCAGACAATGAGCAAGACCTCACTCATCTGAATCGCTTCCTCAAGAAGGAGAGGTTCAAAATGCAAACTGTCCACGATCCAGCAGCCAGTCCAACCAGGAGACTGTCTGGTATCGGTAGATTTAAAGGATGCAAATGTACATGTCCCTGTAGCAACAGTTTATTCGATTTGCCATAGGTCAGATCCACCTGTAATTCACTTGTCTCCTTTTCGGGCTTACGACATTTCCTCGCATTTTTTCAAAAGTCTTGTTGGTGGTGGCCTTTTGAGAACCAGAGGTGTTTGTCTACACCAGGGATATACAATTAGCGGACCTCCAGTTGTTGCAAAACTACAAGTCCCACCATGCCTCTGCATCTGGGTGTCATGCTTGTGGCTGTCAGAGTCTTGCTATGCCTCATGGGGACTTGTAGTTCTGCAACAGTTGGAGGTCTGCTAATTGCATATCCCTGGTCTGCACCATTATTTAGACAACCTTTCCCTACTGACCCAGACAAGAAACAACTTTTGGAACACAGGGTTCAGGTCATCTCCACCCTCCAAGAGTTCGAACATGGAGAAGAGTCACCTAGAACCCACGCAGTCCCTCGTGTTTCATTGGGCTCAGTTTAACACGTTGAGGGGCACCATCTCTCTGCCCAAGGAGAAAGTCCAAGTTGTCTGAGACAGAATATGGGCTGCTTTCTCCATCTCATCTCCATGCCCGGCAGTGTCTAAGAATCTTTGCCACGATTCCCATGGTAAAGTGGGCACGGTGGAGAATGCAACCTTTTCAGAGGGGTTTCCGCCAACAATGGAGGCCAGACAGCAAGAACCAGTGCATCTACTTAATGCCATCCATGAGAGGATGCCTACCCTGGTGGCTTCAGCGGAGGAATCTCCTCAATTGTCACTTAATTGTTCCCACTCTGTGGGTCACAATAACCATGGACGTCAGCAATGTAGGCTGGGGCGCTCACTGCCTATCAGAGATAGCACAGGGAAGATGGGACTTCCCTGCTTACTGGATAGTCTCGAACATTCTGGAGCTCCGTGCATCATTACAGGAATGCTGTCACCTAACATCAGGGTCTCCAGTAATACTCAGATTGGAAAATACGACAGCAGTGGCCTACGTGAGGAAGCAGGGAGGAACCAGCAGTTGGTCTCTGTTGCAAGAAGTCGAGCCGACTATGTCTTGGGCTCAGAAGAACCTGTCCAACTTGTCAGCAATGTACGTTCCCAGAATGTTCAGGCAGACTTCCTCTCTCAAGTGCAGCTGGACAACAACAAGTGGGCTCTCCACAAGGAAGTCTTCAAGTGGGTTCTGACCCTGGGCATCACTCCAGGGGGTTGACCTCTTTGCGTCACCATGCAACAACAAACTAGCAAAGTATTACTCGAGATTCTGAGACCCCAAGCCTACGGAGTGGATGCCCTGATGGAGCACTGGAAGTTTTTCAGGGCCTATGCCTTTCCACCCATTCCGGTTATTCCCCAGTTCCTACTTGTTGAGACTCAGAATGGAAGAGTGGAGGTAGTGGCGATAATCCCATATTGGCCATGGTTTCCGCTGTTGACGCTACTCAGTTTGCGGGATCTGATCCCCCTGCCTCTCAGGCCAGACCTACTGTCTCAGGGAGCTGCCCTACATCCATGCCTGGCTCATCTGCACTTGAAGGCCTGGTTCTTGAGAGGGGGAGGCTGGAGGCCTTAGGCTGTCCAGAAGAAGTCATTCCCACACTTCTAAACGCTAGGAGGAAAAGCAAAAAATCTTGTCAAAATTCTCAGGCCACATGTCCTCCAGTGCTTGCAGTAGCCCCGCAGTTCAAGACACCCCGAGCTTCTTACAGTCTGCCCTAAACTTGGCCATGTCAGTTAGTTCTCTCCGGGTACAAGTCTCAGGTAGATCAGCGTTCATGGGAGTGTATTGGGCCAGACATACACTTTTATACGCCAGTTCTTTAGAGGGGCAGTGAGGCTTCAGAGGAAACCTAGATTCCCCAAATGGGATCTTCCTTTGGATCTCGGCTTCTTCTCGGGGCTCGAGTCAGGTCATGAAAAGTCACTCTCAGTCAAGGAACTTGCTCTCAAGACTGTCTTCTTGGTAGCCATCACATCAGCAAAGAGTGTCTGAGATCCAGGCTTTGGGCTCAAAAGAACCATTCCTAACCTTCTCGGACAGAGAAGTCTTAGTTTCCATGCTGGGGTCAAACCCCAAGGTCACATTTGTTTTTCATGAGAACAAAGAGATTGTTCTCCCCACGTTTAGATCAGTCGAACACTCCAATGTCCACCCACTTGACGTGGGAAACATCTTAAAGCAATATCTGGAGGTCACGGCTCCCTTTCAACAGTTGCCTTTTACCATTACTTATTTTGTTCTCTTTCACAGGAAGAATAAGGGAATGCCTCACCTAGGTCCATTGCTGCTTGGATCGTTCAGGCCATCCAGTGGGCCTATAAAGAGAAGGGCTTGGCACCTCCGGAGGCAGTGACTGTGCACTCAACCAGAAGTGTCTCTACATCCTGGGCAGCCTCATGGCACGTCACTCCCGAGGTGATCTGCAGGGCAGTTTCCTGGTCTTCTATCAATACATTTATGACTCATTACTGTGTGTAAACCAGCTGCCTTATCTTCTGTCAAATAAACATTTTTATCCTTGCTCAGCATCTGCCCACCTGGGTGTGTACGGTGAGTTATTTCCCAAACGTATGCTGCCATGGAGTCTGTCAGGAAAACTGAAAATTGTCTATCACTTACCGTAATTTTCCTTTCCTGATGGACTCCATGGCAGCAGGAGTCCCCTCCCAGTGTCTGAGTAGGCTAGTTACAGAACACAGCTGCTGGCTCAGAGCAAAGATTTATGGGAGTGGGGTCCTATAGGGTAGGAGAGGAGGCGAGATTAACCCAAACGTATGCTGCCATGGAGTCCATCAGGAAAGGAAAATGACGGTAAGTATTTGATAGACAATGTTCTGTTTTTGCTGCAGCTTGTTTAGATGTGCCACTTTACAGACAAACTAAGGGGACCCCTCAGGCACTATGTTTAAAGGAATTTTTCATTTTTATTGTTGCACTTTAAGCATCATTAAAATCACTGCTCCTGAAAAAATGATAATTAAAAAATAAATAAAAAATTGCATTGACACATGTCCCCCCAGGGCAGTAGCTGGACCCACATACCCGGGGCATGATGGGACGGTGATGTCAAAAGAGGTGGGATCACCGGATGACATTACCCGTTAACCACGCCCCATGCCAATATAAGTCGTTGGGCACACGGCATTACAACGGGAGAGAGCATTGCGTCAACATCGGAAGAAGAGCAGAGGGAAGAAGACGATGGAGAAGACCGGGCAAGAGCTAGAAAAAGAGCAGAAGATAGCGGAGGAGCCCGGCAGAAGACACCGGACAATGGAAGAAGAACCGAAGAGAGAGCGGAGAAGAGCCAGAGAGGGGAGAAGAAATAGGAGGAGCCCCCGGAGCGGCCTAATAGATTACTTTAACCACTTCAATACTGGGCACTTAAACACCTTCCTGCCCAGACCAATTTTGAGCTTTCAGTGCTGTTGCACTTTGAATGACAATTGCATGGTCATGCTACACTGTACCCAAATTAAATTTTTACCATTTTTTTCCCACAAGTAGAGCTTTCTTTTGGTGGTATTTTATCACATCTACGGTTTTAATTTTTTGCTAAACAAATAAAAAAATATGTTTTTTTTTGTTTCAGTTTCAAAACTTTGTAAATAAGTAAGTTTTCTCCTTCACTGATGGGCACTGATGGGGCTGCACTGACTGGCACTGATAAGGCGCAACTGATGGGCACCGATGAGGTGGCACCAATGAAGTGGCACTGATGAGGTGGCATTGATGGGCACTGATATGTGGCACTGATAGGCGGCACTGATGGGCGACATGGATGGGCACTGATAGGTGGCACAAATTGGCACTGATAGCTGGCACGGATTGGCATGGATAGGCGGCATGGCTGGGCATAAATAGGCGGCACAGATGGGCATGGATAGGCGGCACAGATGGGCATTGATGGGCACTGATAGGTGGGACGTGATGCCCATTGTGGGCACTGATTGGTATCCATTGTGGGCACTGATTGGCATCCATTGTGGGCACTGTGTGTCATCCCTGGTAGTCTAGGGTGGCATACCTGGTGCTGGGCATCCCTGGTGGTCTGGTGTCTTCCCTGGTGGTCCAGTGTGGGCATCCTCAGGGGGGGGGGGGGGGGGGCTGCGCTGATAATCGTTCAACACAGACCGCCCCTGTCAGAGGAGCAGCCGATCGGCTCTCCTCTACTCGCGTCTGACAGACACGGGTGAGGAAAAGCTGATCACCGACTCTTCCTATTTACACTGTGATCAGCCGTGATTGGACACGGCTGATCACATGGTAAAGAGACTCCGTCATGTCAGACTGACACCCCGCAACAACGATCGACTGTACCCCATACTCATTCACATAAAGTGGGGCCGGGATCTGGGGCCCCCCTTATAAAAGGGGCTCCCAGATTCTGATAAGCTCCCAGACCCCGACAACCAACGGCCAGGGTTGTCGGGAATAGGTCCTTGTCCTCATCAACATGGGGACAAGGTCCTTTGGGGTAGGGGGGGCACAGAGACCCTCTGCCCCAAAGCAATTACCCCCCATGTTGAGGGCATGTGGCCTGGTACGGTTCAGGAGAGGGGCGCTAGCTCGTCCCCACCCCCTATCCAGACCGGCGGGGTGTGTGCTCGGATAAGGCTCTGGTTTGGATTTTGGGGAGGACCCCGTGCCGTTTTTTTGGCATAGGGGGTTCCTCTTAAAATTACTACCAGACTGAAAGGCCTGGTATCGTCCCCCACGCCAATTTTTTTTTGCATTATGGAGAGGCTTTACCATTTCTGCCTGACTCAGTTTTTACGTCTTAATGTAATTCTACCTCCCCTAGTCTGCCTACTGCTTTAACCTGAGCCCCGTGAGCAGGTGTGGTGAACCCAGGGACCTGGCAATAGCAGGCAGTGTTGACTATCCCTACCATCAAGGGCCATGGATGATACTAGCTGTTGCTCGGACTCTGTTCCCTGTGGGGAGCCCACTTTACTCGTCCACATTACACCCCTTATAAGTATTAAGGCTTAATGGCCAACCCGCTGCTACTGTCTGGCATTCCTCCAATATCTGTACACTGACATTCTCCTTTTGTTGTTTTTTTGTATTCATGCACGATTGTCCGGAGGTCCGCCCAACCACCACCAGAAGACAACCAAGTCATTTCTTGAGACAAATGTGCAACAAATAAGACTCTCCTGAACTGTCCTTCACCATGCTGAAAAGTGCTGTCTCGCAGTCCAATCCAATCGGAGAAACCATTACACGGACTTACCAAGTTACAGTACTAGATATGCCAGGATCCCGCCATGAATGTTGGAGTTCCGCCCTTCCAAGGCAGAGGGGTGATGAAACATTGCAGTACAGACTCTCATGGTTTGGATGTGAAGTCTCAAAGGCACCAGGATTTCTTTGCTGTCTCAAGCCTACTTTGATGAGTTCCGGCGTGTTCAAGAAAGGAAGAGGAGGCTGTGGTGGTGGGGAAGGGTCGGGGCTTCTGGGCTGTTGTGGGTGGGTACAAAATCATTGAAGGACTATATAAGTCGAAGAATGAACTTCAGGGGGAACTGTGGTGGGGATTTTGAAATCCATATTTATATCAAGGAGTTTCAAGGATAGTACAGAGATCATATCTCCCTCTCGGTGTATTCCCGCCCTGCAAGCACGGTAACTTAAGGGCAGTCCACCTGGACGGAGGACAAACGATTCTTCGGTAAGGCAAGTGACTGGTGGGAGTTTGTGAAAGTCAAGCTACGCAGCTTCTTTCAGGCAAGGGGACGTCAGCAAGTAAGTGTGTGCCAGGAAGAAGGAACTCAGGAGACTGCTACGTGAGTTGCAGTCCCTGCAGGACCTTCATCACTGTGGCTGGGACGTTAGGCAGGACCTGGAGGACACCAAGAAGAGCCTGAAAGGGCACTTTGAGGAAGAATCCAGGCACATTGTCTTCCGTGCCAAGGTGGAGAACCTTGAGAAAGGTGAGAAATGTAACTCTTTCTTTTTCAGGAAACTCCACTCAGGACACACTCCCTTGTCTGAACTGCGTGACGAGACCGGAACACTCCAGAAGGGAAAGGAGGCTGTGATGCAAGTGGTCAGCGACTATTACACCAACCTCTACTCCCCAAAAACAACAGACACACAGGCAGCCGACAGGTTCCTGTCAGGTATCACTAACGCTATTGATCCTGCAGGTTCATCGGCCGTGAACGCCCCCTTGGTGCTGGAGGAGCTGCACTCCGCCGCTAAATCCTTTAGGCAGGGCAAGACCCCAGGCTGCGACGGTCTCCCAGTTGAGCTTTATGTGAAGCTGTGGGATCTCGTTGGTCCGGACTTGCTCGAGCTGTACGAGGAGATGGAGGTGGAGGGCAGAATGCCTCCGTCACTGAGGGAGGGGATGATTACGATCTTGTATAAGCGCAAAGGGGAGAGATCGGATCTTAAAAATTGGCGTCCGATCTCTCTTTTGAACGTGGACTACAAGATCCTCGCCAAGGTTTTGGCCAACAGGCTGAAGTCTGTCATCGGACGGATCATCCATCCGGATCAAACTTGTGGCATTCCTGGTCGCAGGATTGCAGACAGCCTTGCGCTTGTCCGGGACACGGTCCAGTACATTCATGGACGCCGTGTGCACGCGGCCCTGGTCAGTCTTGACCAGGAGAAGGCCTTTGACCGTGTCTCCCATGAGTTTATGTGCAGAACTCTGCGCAGGTTGGGTCTGGGGGAGATGTTTTGTTCGTATGTGAATGTGATGTACAGTGACATTTGTAGCTTGGTGTTGGTGAATGGTTGGAAAACTGACCCCTTTCCAGTTCGGTCTGGGGTCAGACAAGGCTGCCCTCTCTCACCTCTGCTTTTTGTCTGTTGTATAGAGCTCTTTGCCGCAAGCATCAGACGGAACCCAGAGATCAGAGGGATCACCGCACCAGGACCAGACAGACGGGAGGTCAAGTGCTCACTCTACATGGATGATGTGACGGTGTTCTGTGCCGACCGGCGCTCCATCGACACACTCGCCCAGACCTGTGAGGACTTCGGCCAAGCTTCAGGGGCAAAAGTCAACTGTGGGAAGTCGGAAGTCATGCTCTTCGGAAAGTGGTTCCTGCCTTCTTCTGCACCAATGCCCTTCGGCGTCAAAGCAGACTTCATCAAAATACTTGGGGTCTGGTTTGGAGCTGAGGGCGCAGCCCTGAAGTCCTGGGAAGAAAGACTGGCTAAGATGAGACAGAAGATTGGACTTTGGAGCCTCATTGAACTCACCTTTGAAGGAAAAACACTGGTTCTCCGCAGCGAGATTCTCCCTGTGTTGCAGTACTTCGCCCAGGCCTGGCCCCCCCGGGTTAACACCTGCAAGGCCATCACCAGGGCGGTGTTTCACTTCATCTGGAGCTCCAAAATGGACAGAGTGAAGCGGGTGGTTATGTTCAAGGAACCTCTTAAGGGCGGTAAATGCGTGCCTGACATCGCCACTTTACTGAGGGTCTTCTTT